>OZ010676.1:38727143-38984643 GCA_963932185.1 Troglohyphantes excavatus
GTTTTCTCTGTTTGAATTTTAAAGATATACATGTGATTTTGAAACTTATTTTTCTAAAGTTTTTATAATGTCAGAGATTTTTAGAGCTTTGTTCTATTTACCACAAAGAAATATGTTGATAAATTTTCTCACATGAAATTATATGTTGGGTAAATAAGATAAGTATGCATCTCTATTTTTATTGATACTCATATTAGTGAGTTTGACATTTACTCGCAATTTAATTTGAGGGGGTATGTGACATGTTATCTTCGAATATATCCAAACATATGTTATTGCTTTAAAAATAATTCATTTTATTTTAATCGAACGACACCAAAATTATATCTCTACATAGAGTACAACTAATTATTTTTTCGAATCAATATCAAGCTTTGGTACAAAATTGCCTGAATACGTATCTTTGAACTAATATTTCTCAGTGATAACTTTTTCATGTTTGACGAAGTTTAAGTTGATATAAGTTCATATCTGCTTAAAGAAACTGCTTAAAATTTGCTACAATGTATTTTCAAACATATTACTTTAATTTTTATTTAGGGATTAGTCATATATAGATTATATGTTTTTTAGTATATTTTACAAATAGTTTAACCAGTGTAAATAGTGATTTTTTTTCAAATATTTTTCACAAAACATTTGTAAAGAGATTTTGTTAAACACATTCTTTTGTTTATAAAAATGTAAAAATATAGTTTTCCGGAAAATATTTTCTTGACTTATATAAATAATAAGAAAAGTAACTTTTTCGTATTTTTTTTATTTTTAAAAAGAAATTAAAAAAAAATGTTTCACCATGTGGTTATATGTAAATATACTTTGCACACATATGTAGACAAAAATATTATGGATATCTGCAAGATTACAGAAAAAAATAGTGTGTTCTATATTCCTTTAAATTAATATGAAAGTTCCAATAATAACAAACAGTTTTATTTTTACTTTAAAACATATAAATACAACATTAAGGATATTTCATAATTTATAACTTTTCTGTTTTAAGAATGTTTTGTGTAAATTAACACCCCCCCCCCACTCCCCTCTCCCCGAAAAAATAATATTGGACTTTATTCTAATGATTTTATGAATATCGACAAAATAACATTTTCTCAAATTTAAGTTTTCTGTTCACTTTGTATTTTTTTTAAAGTATTAATATCTAAATTAGATAAAAATGTCCACATAATGAAAAACAAATTATTTAGTTCCTTTTTTTTTATATAAAAACGTGTCCATGATTCATTCACTTGTTCAATTTCTTCCCAACTAGCTAAAATTAGTATCCAAATCTATAACGTTTATGCTTTCAACGTTGGTATATACAGGGATGTATATAGATAGACATAGACAGTTGTAATATCAGTGCCATACATTCCTCCTTTGATAAAAGAAATCGAATTACTGTTATTTATTTTATTTCTTATCCAATTACAGTATCATTATTGTTCCTCCTCACAAAACCCCTCAAACAGATCGAAATAGTTAATAAAAAAATGTGCAATACTTTCCAACAGTTACTTACAGTGGTTCGATTAAATTCGCCGGAGACATTCACCCAACTTGAGACGCAGCTGAGAAACACCCTGATCCGAAGAAACAAATGTTATTCCCTGACGATAGCCTTTCCCTCATCTTTCACTTCGAAGTTATTATATAAGAAAAGTAATAAAAAGAAATTTTGGAGTCTTGAGGATTTAAAGCTTCTACTCATCTTGAGTGTTGTTTCTTGAGAAGTAATTTTCTTTTCTTAATATTTCCCCGGTTTTTCAGAACTTTTCTTTCATTTCCTCCCCAGACCTGGCTTATTTCCAGACCTCAGGAACGGTCTGATCAGGCGACGCAGACAATGGTTCTGAACACGATTGAGCTGCCAAGAAAGGTGGGGAATTTATGCGCATTTTGTCTGCTGTCATAATTTGAGATGGATTTGACTTGACCTCCCAGTCAAAAAAGCGAGCGCGGAACTTGTCTGGGAGGTATATGGCTTTTGATATTTTAAAAGGAAAATGTTATCTCATCAAATTATATTAGACGTATTGGAGCATATGATGACAATATCTTTAGAAATATTCGCCCTATTTATCTATTTCAATAGTCAGTAAACAAAAATATCTATTCTATATTAAAAACCCTTATAACAAATCCTTATTTAAATTTTTTTTAAAATATTTTATAAAAATATATCTACAATATCATATGTTGCTGTTAAGCTTTAAGGCAATATTATTTGTTTTGTTATTCATAATGTTTATCAGTATAGTTAAAAATAAGTTTTCGTTTAATATAATCCAGTTTCATTAACACCAATAAAAATAAGTAAAATGTTCAGTTCTATTAACTACTAGCACTAGCTGTTTCCCACGGTTTCATATGCGTTAAATCCCCCCCCCATTGGTTAATTAATTCTCACTGTTTATTGCTACTCTTTTATTTTCTCAAAGGCAAAATAACTGGTCTATTGTTCAGACATGTCCGGGTATATCTCCGAATGTTAGTTTTCGAGTTATTTCGCCAAATAAATTTTTGATCGTTTCACTTGTTTACAGTATACTTGTTCACAGTATTTTATTGTCGCCAAGATATTATGATTTTATAACAATGTAATTCTATAACAGATATATATATATATATATATATATATATATATATATATATATATATATATATTTAATGGCCTTTTAAAAAATAGATTTTAAAACCTTTACATATGGGAAAACTAAACGGAATTTTAAAATTTCATGCCTCAAGTGCACACTTAGAGGTTGAATAGTATGTAAACTTTCCTTCCTAACTACTTAATATAATCCCACATAAAAAATACTACCAAATTTATTAAACTTTTGTTTACGTAATATAATGAAGTTATTTAATTTGAACTAAAATAAATAATAAATATAAACAATAATCACTATAAGATCTTAAGTATTATTGTTACTGATTAAAAATATTTTTTTTGTAGTTTCTGTGAAAAAGTATAATATAAAATAAACCTGTTTGCATAGCCTACATATTTAAAAATAAATTATTTATGAAATATAATATCATCGCAATAATACCACAACTAGGTAACTATTTGTAGTTACTTATAAGTGACCAACTTGAAGTACTCACTCCACGATATTTAATGATTTAAAGATACAAAATAAATTTTATTTTAATGAAGAACAAGGTGTTTATACATACCTCTGTTATCAAATCATTGCACAAATATGTTCTTATTGAATTATATAATATGTCCTACATTCATGTAATTAAATAGATAAATGATGGCTTTGAATTTCCCAGCATCTCTAATGAGTTTGTGTTAAGTGACATATAGTGGTTGTAAGTAGTCTTCATGAATTAGCAATGAAGTCAAGGTAGAGTGAAGTTCAAGTTTTGGGAAGAAATATTTAATGATTTTATATAACGGGTTTCAAATTTACATCACTAAAGGATTTTAAAGGATTTTTTTGGTCAATGCTTTTAAATGAAAATTATCTTTAAACACAATACTATTTCCCCTGAATTCATTTATTTTTTCTCGTACAATAAAAATTCCCTTATAACCATTATTTTTTACAATATTAAAGTTATTTTTGCCACTTTGTTTTGATTTATTATGATTACTTTATATTATTCTGATCGCCTACGTTCTCTGAACTACCAAAAGTATTTTTGCGGTGGATAATAGATGAAAAAGTAATATTTGCGTGTTATTTCCACTTTGTTTTTTCTAAATAGTAGTTATATAATCACAAATACTTGTTACTTTAATTTCTAATGGGGAAAATGTAATCAGTAACTGATGCGAAATCATCAATACACTGGTAAAGAAACAGTAACTACTAACCCAATTTTCCGCTTCTGCTTGCGTGTAGTCTTTTCGATGTGTCTATTCATAATGAAACAGTAAACAGTGTATAGTTAATCAAGTAAAATGCTGTTTCAAAATTTTAATGCGACATAAAAGTTCTAGTTATAGTACATAATGATGATACTGGTATCAACTGTCGATTGCTTTTTAGAAAGTGTTGTTATGATTTAAATAAAAACGATTTTAGTAGCCCTATATTTGACGAATGTACATGTTATTTGTTTTATTCTTTTCATTCCCATATCTGCCTGTGGTATCTTATAGTTTCTGATAGGTTTTACTATAAGTTCTGTGCTTCGATTTGCAAAAAAAAATGTGCCTGTATATAGTAGTTTTGTAGAAACGGTACATCAAAGTTAAAAATGTATAGTTTTGAGATAAACCAGTTTAAAAGTTAAAATATCTGGACAAATTGCCTGTTTACAATTTTAAAAATAAAATACTTCCAGCGCCACTAGAAACAAAATAACACATCTATGGTAATATAAGAAATAATAGTTTAATATAAAGTAAAAATCTCACAGTCGAATATTTGTCTGTTTCAGGGTACAGGTTCCTTAACTGAATCTTTAAACTCATTTTAATAGAATAAAAAAATGTCGATACTGAAGCAAAAAAATGTAATCGCAATATATTATAATCTAAAAAAATTTCATAATATAATTTATTTAATCTATGTATTACAAATTTCATTTGTTTGATAATTGTATTTTGTGTCATTATGTTACGTGACGGTATGACATTTAGTTTTTAAAATAACGATTATAAGTAATTATATGTGAATTATATAAACATTTACTTTTTTAAAGGTTACATAGAAATTGATTAAATGTTTGTAAATTACGCAATATAGGTTCTTTTTTAATTTATTCTTTAAAAATTACCAAAAAATATTCTTCACTTCAATTTCACGCCATTTATTTGTGTTCCTATGGACTGTAACTAATTATCTTTAGTCTTTGGTTAGGAAATGAAAGTAAACTTACAAATGTTTGGTTATGTAAATAAAGGTTCAAATTAAATGAATTGTATCCATAATTGATAAACTATCAACTAAAAGTTTCTTTAAACATTGTCAGAAACAGTGAACTTTAAATAATTCTCCTGGCAGAATAAGTAAAGTCATTTTACCTGAGTTTTGAAAAAAAGAAAATTCCGATTTAAAATTTGGAAAAAAGGCGAAACTTTTTGGTGGCGATGTTTCAAAGTCGAAGACATTTGTTCGAAGCAAACAAGTACCGGAGAACCCGGAACAAAGAAAATTGAAGATATTTTCTGCGGAGTTTTCAAATTTCTTTTTGGAAATGGGGGAAAGTGATATTAAGAGCAACAATATTCACTTTGTTCTGCGATTTATTTGAAGTGTTGAAGAAACTTTCTGTCCGATATTAAAAAAAAAGGAAATACTTAGTAGAGGTGATTTTTATGTTCGAGACCATTTTGAACAAAAAGTAACTATTTTGTATCTAAGCTCTCCACTTTTAAGATTATGAGGCCAATTGTAAAAAAAGTTAAATATGCATTGTATTGAAAAATTCATTGATGTTTGGAAAGGACAAAGAAACAAAAATAACATAATAACTCATTTAAGTTAGTTTCTAAAAAATATTTTTTGTTTATTTATTGTAATTTAATTAAAGATTGTAAGGTTAACTTACATATTAATATACTATTACTATTATTATTCAATACTTATGTTATTAAATTTTTTTGTGTATGCAACAGTTTAAAATATTAAACTAAAATAATTTAAGTATTCTTGGAGTCCTAATTATAATTGATCTAAAAATAAAATGTAGTTAAGTTTTACTCTTTATATGTGTGATCTCTTCCTATTATTTTAAATTCTACGATCTTCAGAATTAAACGGTAGTAATAATATAGATAGTGTCTAGTAGAATATAGTAGTAGTAGTAAAGTTATTTAGGTAATTTATAATCATGAATCAAATTTAATTGTCCGTGGATATACTCCCGAAATAAATAAATTATTTGGTACATTTTAGTATGGTTAGCACGCTATTTATACTCTTGTTGGTTTTTTTTATAAGTTTTATTTTCTTTCCAAAACACTCTGGTTTTCCTGCTGTAAAAGCTGATGGATGTTTTGTTGTGCCTTCTGGAATAATATCCTTTCCTGATTTATATCTAAATCAATTTTCTTTTCGCATTACACACTTTTACCATCAAAATTTCATATAAAATAGTAGAGTCTATAAGGTAAACCCTATTTGAATTCTCTGAAGGACTCGTACAGCAAAAAGTAATTTGCTCCTACCCCTAGGGCTTAGAATCAATATGGAGTTATTTCATTGATGTTGTCAATTTTAATGTTCGGAAGCGGACGAATTTCATAGCATTACGCATAAACGTTACACAAATAAATGTCCATAAACGCTACCAGAAATCTTAAAAAAGCAATATGTGAGCATGAAATCGTCAGTTTATTATGTTGCAACGCAAATGTAACGATGCATGATTTCAGAAATGGTTTCTTATTTTCATACTCTATTATTTGGTCGATTTTGAGAATTCCTTATGTTTATCATATTACCATTTTTTTTTAAATCGCAATATTCAATGTATTTTTAAACATTCATTTATTAAATTATTAATGCGTCTTTTTAAAGGTTAATGATTGGAAATTTTTCCTATACTTTGAAGTATTGAAATTGTTCTTTTTAAAGTACACTAAAGTACGAATACGTATTTTTTCAATTCATATAATTCTGTTTTGATAATCTAGTTAATACTAAACAATATTCCAAATTATAATTAATTCTAATATTAATAAAAACATTCGCATTGTATTTTTTCATATTTTTGGAAATATTTATATGTCATGAAATATGATATTTATGTTATGAAGTATTTTTAGTTATATTACTTAAAATGTAGAATATTACTTAAAATGTAGAATACATTATGAGCAAAAAATACGAACATGTGACTTTCATACTGAATTAAAGGTTTTTTTTACGTGAAAGTTGCTAATTTGTGTCAAATTGTGTGGTAGAATAGAAGTGTATTATAATTTGGGCAAATTTAACATTGTTTACATTCACATACATTTTATTTAAAATGTAGAGGATATCATAAATTGTGATTATGAGCAAGTGCTAAGATTTTAAATTATTTTAAATATTCCAACTAAAATCATCTAAGTTAAATTACAAACACCCCAAACTGTTTTATTTCGTATATTACTTACCTTTTTGTAATGAGATAATTTTTTTGTATTTTGCTGTATTAAATATATAATTTTTATACTTCTAATAAATTTATCAACACATGTAACTGAATTTGTTTTTCATACTTTTTTGTAATATTTTAAAATTATTACATGATGTAAATCTTTTAAGAATTGTTTACTTTAACCTATGTTAAAACTAAGAGAAAATTCAAATATTTTTAAACGTTTCTATTTTTTAAATATAAATTTACGGTCATATTAAAAAGCCTTTTTTAAAATTTGAACTATGTTGTATTACATCCCTTAAATGCCTCGATCGATTTTGTGTATAATACGTCGTAAACCATGTTATTATTACATTTGATAGCGACATATATTTTATTTTAAGTAACGTTTGTAAACGTGAAGAGTCATTGTATACTATTGTAATTTTTTCTTAAATAACTTTTTATTGCTTAATACGATTCTCGATTTAAAAATGACAAAATACTTAAATCACTCAAAATATCTGATCATGTAACTAATAATTTTAGAAATTTAGATTTAATTCTGATATAAACAACATTAAAATAGAATATTTTAATCTTCTTAACGTAAATAATTTAAATTCCCCGAAACATAATTTTTAATAAAAGTTGTTGTTCGTGTTTAAATAAAATCCGAAAAAAACAACACGAATGCGAAAATGTATCAAATAATATTTTTATTCAACAAAAAAAAAAAATACATTTAATATAAAAAAAATATTTTTTCTTTAAAATTTTGTTGTTTGGTAATTTTGTTTAAAAAAAACATAATCCTATTAATTCCACTTTTTATTTCACTATTTTATATTCAAATTAAATGTATGATTGTGTTTCCTCGCATTCGCTTTTTTAATTTCCCTTTTACAATCTACCGTTTCTCTTCGTGTACACGTCTCCATCCATTTGTCATACCGATTACACACATTCTCCAATCCATTTCAAATGGATCTGTTTAACTTATATGGAAAATATTTACCCAGAGTCATTTTGGGAAGGAAATATGGTCATTAGATTCATTTATTCAAACTCTTAAATAAATGAGTTTTTTTTTGTCTCCCAGTCATCGTTATTTAAGCTTTCCCCAATTCAACCCCGCGTCTAACATGTGGAATTAAATAAATATTAAAATGAGACACCTTTGAGGATTTCATTATTTTATCCGGACTGGGATATCATGAAATTAGGTTGTTTGTTATTTGGTGTTTTATTTAACGAGGGGGAATGAATTTCGTTTCGGAAAGGGGAGGGAATTAATTAAAATTTAAATTACTTAAGGACACAATTATGTATTCAGAAATATTACTCAGTGTTTGCAGATCTTGGATATCATTTATTTAGGGAAAGTTATTTAAACTTATTAAATTATCTAAGTATGTGCCATTTCACGAAAAGTATGTCCTCTCTTAAGAATATAATTTAAACTTTTAGACAATTTGAATAGCAACTGACAAAAAAATATTTTGTTTTAATATATCTGTTTTGTTTATTTCTAGTTTTATCAGTAATGCACATTGTATTTAAATTCATAAAATTACTGTTTGAAACATTTATCAAATCTAAAGCATTAGGATGTTCCTTGATAGCCATTTTTATTAAAATTATTTTTATTTAAAAAATAATTATAAAAATGCATATGTTGGAGATACAAATGAAACTGTTTTGTAGTGAATTCATTTTTACAAGAACTATTTGGAAGGAGTTTCATGAAATTGTTTACTAGTATAAATTACGTTATTATAAGTTTATCTATCATTTATCAATGCGTGCACCAGTTTTAAATTATAAAATTTTGACTATATTTATCATAACGTCAGTATATGAAAATTTAAAATTAGGGATGTTTTCTAGAAGTAGAGTATAAGTGAAGAGATAAGTGAATCAAGTAGGTATGTAACTAAAAAAAGTTTTAAAATATTTAACTTTAAAGTTTTCATTTCGTATTTTGTTCTGATCACATACCTTTATGACACTAGTATGTATGTTAATAATGCTTCTTCTACTACTGTCAGGGGCCTCCAGTGGATAAAGGCGTTCAGCTATAAATCAGAGGATTGCTATTTCGAATTCGTGCGATGGACTTGACACATAAAAGTTAAAAAGTAGTGATCTTGCGATCGGAGGGTTACCAGCTTCCCTACAAAATTACTAGAAAGTCGTCCAGAGCATCCAACAAATTAAACTGGCGTGTATACGGGACTGGTGTAAGGATCGGAGGACTGGTGCATAAATCTGATGGGGGTTTAATGTCCTGACGCCTATTGAGGTTACGTCTAGTGCCATCTCAGGTGTTGTCCTGGTCATCTGACCATGGTTAAAAATACGAGACATCGTTCCCGGGTCTTTCCTTTGAAATAGGTCCCGAACCGTCGCCAATAGCCCACTGTGCTGTTTAAGTGCGACGTTAATTAATCAAACCAATCTATTGTTGTCGGTGTCAAAAATCAGGTAGAGGTTTACTTCCTTCATTCATGACATTAACTCAGTTTTTTTTTAAATAAAATTTACAAACCTTTTCAAATGTATTAATATAAATTTTTAAAAAGAGGTATGGTGTATATTACAAATCTTTCAAAAAACGCACTGGACTTAGACACCAAATATATGTGTTAAAGCTTTTACTAAGTATATATGGGACACTTGAGGTTAATGTAAACCATATCAATAAAAGTTTAGTTGACTAAATAACCATCTTTTTGTTATATATCTCTCTCTTTGTAAGATATAGAACTATCGAGTTACAATCATTATAAAAGAATAAAAATAACTCATTTTGAAAAGTATAAACGTTTAACGATGGTTTGCCACTAATAACTACTGAAGTAATTAAAATTTCAATTAGGTTTAATTGTGGTTTATCTGCGGTTGCGTGTGTGATGTGGATATCGTAAACTACGACTATCCATTTACAATCAGATATCATGTTTGCAAACTAGCTACAAATCTAGTTTATCAATGGAGAATCCTCAGTGGACACTGAAATATGGTAATAAAAATAGAGTGCAAGACTTTCCGGAAAAAAAAAACGTAAATACATCACATAAATTCAAATTAATGAATGAAAATTCAATTAATTTATGTCAATAAGTAGTAGTAGTACACTTCTTAACAGAATAATCATTACAAAATGCACACAAATTAAAGTTCCTTATTTCGACCCTTAAAGAAAGGTTAAAAGTATACAACCTCTGGGTTTAACCATCAGAACAGAAAACAATTGTTCAACAAAGTATTTTATCTATTATTTGATAAATCTTCACTCACTTTAGAAAGCGATTAATATTGCACCTACAATCGTCCTTTCCGAGCAAGAAAAAGTTTCTCCCAAATTTCTAGAAATAGGTTTCCTCCTGTTTCATTACTTCAAGTGTTTGAAAGCTTAATATATATATATCAAACCTTTCTGTAATGGATGCGCTTTTATTTTGCAGTAGCGTTTTCACTTGATCCGAAATTCTTGGAAATTGCTTCTCTTGGAATTTTATATTGTCCGATTCGTTTCAAATTTAATCTTTGGTTGGAATACTTTTTGAAATTGTTTGCAGAATGGAAACGTTTTGCTGTAATTTTGTTTTATAAAATACCTGTTATTCTATCAAATTTAATTATATTTAAAAATATTTTTAAACTATAGCTTAAAAAGTTCCAGTTTTTTTGCATGGGGTTAAAATACGCACAATGTAAATTGATAAGTCTATATTTCATAATTAAACTGTCAATGAAGACTAAAGCCGAGTATACACTATGTAGCAAAACAGCTGTACATCGATGCTAAAAGTTTTTGAAAACGCCACCAGAAAACAGCTATATAGTCCAGCTTTATAGTCTAAATCAAAAGTTATGTAGCTTGAAATGAGTCACTCATCAGTTGTCGGTAAGTTCAAAGGGAATATTTAGCTGAGCTGTTTATCCGGGCTGGAGGCATGTTTTTTGGTTGTAACACAGTTATATAGCTGTCGTCCAAAGACGTGTGCATGAGCTCTCAAGAAGTTAAGCTTCAAATAGTGAACTAACTGGTTGACTTCATCGAGTATACACGCAGCTTTTGGTTGCAGTACAGTTATATAGCTGTCGTCCAAAGACGTGTGCATGCGCTCTCAAGAAGTAAAGCTTCTCGAAGTGAACTAACTGGTTGACTTCATCGAGTATACACGCAGTTTTTACAGCTACAAAATTTATGTTTGGGATATAAAAGTTTTTAGTCAGAGCTATATAGCTCGGCTACAAATACCGTGCTACATAGTTGAATATATATATAAATATATAGGTGTTTTGCTATATAGTTTAATCCCGTCTTAATACTAGTTTTTTATTTCAATATTTCTCGGAAAAATCTATGGAATATCTCTCCCTTTATAAAAATACAATAAATAGGACTGCCAAGGAATCAATTTCTGAATCAAAAGAAATTTATCAAAAATAGGTACACACATTAAATTTTTATAGTTGAACACGCAAAAAAATGTGTCCAAATTTGGAAGAAAGAATAAGTATTGAGTTAAGTTATTTTTATCATATTGATGCAAAATGAGTTGGAGAACCTTTTACAGAATTATTATTTTGGGATTTCAAGTTTCATTAAGATCGGTCTAACCAAATGGATGCTGTGAATAGTGCGAAGAAACTTTGACTCTTAATTCCTTTACGTAGAAAACATTTTTTGGTTATAATAAATCTTCTTATTAAGGTACCGAAGCACATTTACCTAGTACTCTCCGATTAAGAGTTTGTGGATGTTTAACATAGAGACGTAAACCTGGCAGAAAGGGGGGGGGGGGTGTCTAAAATACCACGATTTTAGTTTTTTGCATGTCTTGACTTTGAAGTCTTTTTAAAGTTAATTTTCTATATTCTTTATATTGCTAATTGTAAAAAAAAGTTAATTACTAACAAGGGTAAATATGAGATGGCATATTTACATCGGTGGTTCGTGTACACTCATGGTTTTGTCTTATAATTTTAATTCTCTATTAAATAAGAGCAAAATACCGATAAAATAAGTTTGTCGCTCGCAGCTGACTGCAGAAAATGTGAGCTAAGAATCCCCCAGAGAGCTATGATTACAATTCTACTTCAAAACCATTTTCGAATCATCATTCGCAGCTGCTCATTTGAAAAGAACACTCATGGCGTTTTGAAATCTTGCGGAGAAATTCATTGTTTTAATGAGCTTCGCACATTAAACCCTTTTAGTCACAATCGTAAAGAATAAATTATTGCAAAATGAGTGCTAAATAGGGTTATAGTTAGAGAATATGCGTTATAATCTTAGGGGTTAAGTGAGAACCCGACAATTAAACGAGTGGTTGTTTAAAGTTTATATGTTGAATACTTAATAACCAAATAGGGTTTTAATTTACGATTTCTGTCTGTCTGGCCCCATCAATGAAACGATAGTTCTAACCAAATATAACGTAAACGAAATAAAATTTGCCAGTTATTCTTAGGTTAAAAATGTGTTTCAGATTACATCATTGCTTACAGTTAGAATCATAAGAACTTACTTAATATTATTTTTAATTATGTAGTGTACATAAAATACTATAAAATGGATATGAAATTTTATCGGTTTTATAAACTAACTAAAGCTATAAAACTAGAGATAATAATTACAAAATAATTTCATACTTAAACAACTTTTATTCACTTACACAATTATCCTCTATTTTGGTGGAAAGATGCAATTGAATTTTTATTGCATTAGTTTTGGTTGAAAGGTCACATGTATTACTATATTTGTACCTCGGAGGTAAAGGACAATATGTCCCCTTTCATGATGTTCATGTTAATAATGCGGTATTATGTATTTATCACACTGTTTACAGATGCTTAATATACTATATTTTATATGGATTACAAACGGATATATTTTTTAAAGAACTTTATGTCGATAGAAACATACCGGCATATAACATTTTATAAGCTCTTTTGTGAAATATTAAAAATAGACATACCTCTAAGGTACATATATAAATGTGTGTATTAACTTTTAATTTAGTGATTGGCAGAAATTAACATTATTCCGAAATAACTATCCAGCTACAATTTATATCCATTAACACCAGACATTCCTAACATGTAGTAATATGTTATGAATAATGATTAATATGTTATTAAAAATGATTAATATGCTATTAATAATGATTAATATGTTATTAATAATGATTAATATGTTATTAATAATGATTAATATGTTATTAATAATGATTAATATGTTATAAATAATGATTAATATGTTATTAATAATGATTAATATGTTATTAATAATGATTAATATGTTATTAATAATGATTAATATGTTATTAATAATGATTAATATGTTATTAAAATTATTAATATGTCTTTACTTTATCTTTATCCATATTATTGAATTTATAAAAGTGAAACGTTTTGTTTGTTTGTCCGTATCACTGATGAATTAATTCTCCGTTTTGTCTTCACTTATGACACTTAGATTACAGTTTGTGTTAATCAATAGAGCACATATTTTTGTATGTACAACGATGCGATATAAAACTCTTTCACATTCATAATAATATAAAAAGGATATTCACCAATAAGTACAACCTGATTAAATAATAACCTCTATCTGCGTCATTAAACCCGAAAGATATTTGCATGAGAAGATATGTATTAATTCGATATATAAGTCATGAAAGCGAACTTAATTTTTCCCATTAAAAGCTGTGCATATTAAATGGAAGACAGTGTAGAGTTTTAAGTATGTTAATCGGCGAAGCTTGAGGGGAAATGAGCAACGCAATTTTTTTTATTGTCAAATATTGAAATGCTAGGTAATGTTTTTTGAACTGTTTCATTCTTTTCATTAGAAATTAATTTTTTACGCAGTGATTTTTCTTTTTGTCATTTAATTGCTTGTATTTTTGCTGTTACGTTTTTTTTTACCTTACACAAAGCCAAAGGAAATGTTTTTAAAATCAAGTGTTTGAAATTGAAAATGAAAGTGTTCTTATCCTTGAGGGTATTTTACTTAAGATTATCAAGTTAATTTCAGATAAACTGCTCTTTATCAGACTAATAAAAAAGTTAATTTCTAACAAGGTATAAAGATGCTCATTATAAGTAAGAGTTATTTCATTTTTAGATTTTAAACTTAAAATGTTTTATTGAAAAATTTATTTTAAAGCAAATTAAGTGTAATTTAATATATCTCAAATGTGTTAGTTTTATAGTTTTGTTTATGCTTTTTAGTTTTGATTTTTTTAACCAACAATTAATTATTTAATTGCAAGCAAAGCTAGGTATATAATGTATTTTTAAAGGTAACAAGGGAGGGGCAAATCTATTTCACAGTTATTGCACGCAACAGTGCAACGGGCAGTTGCCAGTTTGACAGTTAACAATTTTCACTAAGGAAATCTTCTGTATCGGTATGAAAAGAAAACAGCAGAATCGATGATAGTTTTTACATTTTGTTTTTGGTCACATAATTCGGAAATTATTCAAAAATAAATGTTAATTCATTGGTATCAAATTAATAATGAAGTGATAACTATTCTGCATGATATAGTTAGTTGAGCAACGTCAAACTATAGCTTTACGGCACAAAATGGCAATTTGTAGCGTCCCAAGATCAACCAGAACGTCAAATCCCATAAATACAGTTCAAGATCAATCTATAACACATTTTATAATTTAAAAAAAGGACAAATGACAAGAACCGAATTTCGCCTGACATTTTCCTTACTGAAATCCCATGTAATTCAAAACAATTACATTTTGACTACTGCTTTACTGCATATAAGTTACCTAATCGCTAGTTGCGCTTCCAAACATATTCATTATCCAATTATCAAAATTCCAATTATT
This sequence comes from Troglohyphantes excavatus, assembly GCA_963932185.1. Lineage (NCBI taxonomy): Eukaryota > Metazoa > Arthropoda > Arachnida > Araneae > Linyphiidae > Troglohyphantes > Troglohyphantes excavatus. The sequence continues at coordinate 38,742,045 of OZ010676.1, forward strand.
TATTAAGTTTTCGATACTGCTGGGTTAACATGGTTCTGATAATTATATTCAGTAACTATGATCATTAAATCAATAAAGTTCATGATTACTTTAGGCATTTTTACAGAAACCTAAAAATATTTAAGTTCTTGTTTTTCATAAAACAAATGTAAACTGGAAACTTTTTTTCTCAATCTTATAAATTCAATTAGAAAGTATGCAGTTATTTTAAATAATAAAAATAGAAAATATAAATTAATTTCTGTAGGAATAATTCAAATAACATCTAATAAAAAGGTATTTTTCATCAGCCAATTTTATTATTTTATAAAATTTTATATTTTCTTTTTAACGTGTACGTTCTTTTATATTTTAAAATAAAGTTACATTCAAAACAACCAAATAAAAGCCAATTTGACATCTTTTATAATTTGAAATATTGTTACTTTTTCGAAAAGTTGAGTCATTTTTTTAACAGAACAAAAACTACTTATATTTTTCAAGTAGTTTCAACTACTTATATTTTTCAAGTAGTTTCAACTACTTATATTTTTTACTACTTATATTATTTTTACTACTTATATTACTACTTATATTATAGTTACAACAATTCAACTACTTATATTTTTCAAGTCAAGTTTTTATATATATCAATACTTATATATAAGAATGGAGTGTCTGTCTGTGGAATCGAACAAAACCCCTCACTTTGAGTTTTCTTCACAAATTAGAATACGCTGATTCCGAAAATCACATTAAATTTTTTTTTGTCTGTCTGTCTGTTTGTCCGGATTTAACTCAAAAACTACTGCACGGATTTTTATGAAACTTGCGCCATTTTAACAATATATTCTCAGTTTAAAATCTGCACTTTGTTTCATGTGGTAATCTGCAACCGCTCAAAAGTTATAGAACTTTTTCCATTTTCCATTACATTACGCCTATGGGAAATTTACATGCGACCAAAAATATTTTTCGACAATACTGGGATAAACGATGCATTTTAATTGGCTGATGAGTAAATATCGTAAAATGTTGCCAAATGAATTAAAAATATTGCCAAATGAATAAAAATTTTGCCAAATGAGCTAAAATATGGTCCTTTATTTAAAAATATCATCAACATGGCGAAATTAGTTTGTTTTCAAATAATAATATTAATGTCAATTGGTGAAATTAGTGGAATTTTTTTAAATTACTGTCAACATATAATTGAAAATTTACATCTAGATCTTCCCTTCATGACATTTTTAAAAATCTCCTTGGCGACCAAAAATACTTTTCGACAATACTGGGATAAATAATGTATTTTGATTGGCTGATGAGTAAATATCGCCAAATGAATAAATATATCGCCAAATGAGCTAAAATATGGTCCTATCTATACTTATATATAAAAATGGAGTGTCTGTCTGTGGAATCGAACAAAACCCCTCATTTTGAGTTTTCTTCACGAATTAGGATACACTGATTCAGAAAATCACATTAATTTTTTTTTGTCTGTCTGTCTGGCTGTCTGTTTATCCAGATTTAACTGAAAAACACTACTGCACGGATTTTTATAAAACTTGCACCATTTGAACAATAGTTTCTTAGTTTAAAATCTGCACTTTGTTTCATGTGGGTATCTGCAACCGTTCAAAAGTTATAGAACTTTTTCCATTCCAAAACTCCGGTCGCCAATTGGCACCCAAAACACTTTGCCGAATACGATAAATTATTTCCAATTGGAAGAATATATATATTTTTTACTTTGATTGATGTGTTATTGCATTGTTAGTATTAAAAATAATGAATGTGATGTTTAATAAGTGCATTTTTTGTTACTGGGGTTAATTTCTATAAAAAAATATACAACTTTTTAAATAATATAAGCTTTCAACTCAATTTGGCATTCAAACAGTATAATATTACGAAAAGCGTTTTTAATTATTAATTTTTAGGGATTTTTATATTGCAAAATATATGTATTTAAAAAAAAACATCAGTTTATACGCGATAAGCATGTAAAGTCGTGAATATAAAAATTAAAATATAATACGTTAAATATCTCCATAACAAATCAAGGTAATTGAATAAATTTACAAAGGGTATAGAGAGCTATATTCGACTGAAAACGTCGTATAGAAATTCCCAAATTGATCACGAGCAACGCCGGGCATATATGTATATATATATCCCAATTTGAAAACTTCTATTGTCCGCTTTGGAGAACAAGCCCATATCCTTTTAAAATTACATATTTTTCATATTACATTTTATTTCTACACTCGTAATTAAGCAAGGCATGCTATTTTACTAATTAAAAAATATACGTTGCTAAATTCTAGGTGTAGAAATAAAATGTAATATGAAAAAAATTTGACTTAAAAATGTGTAATTCTTCCAAAGTGGACAAGGACGTTTTGGAATTGGGTGAATCATATGTTACCATTGCAACTGGCCAATTTACATTCCAAAAACATACATTTGTAAGGTCAAATGTAAAATTTGAAAAATCTGGTAGACGTTTAAAATCGTATATCTGAAATTGCTCATATTAAAATATCAATTTTGGTGAACCTTGCACATTAATGAAGCACTAGTTAATTACTACCTATAAAAGTATTCGCTCTTAAAACGAACCAATTTCTAATTCTAGTGATTTTTTTTTACTTTGGCACAAATTTTACAACTTTTTCAAAGTCCTATTTTATTAATTTGAAATAAGTCTTGAATAAAATATAAATCTCCATCACGGATAGCAATCTTGAATAATATAAGTCATTATAACACCTCATATAATATTATATTTTCCCGTGTTTGACTTAATGGTTAAAAAACATCTCGATTAATTAGTATTCATTTTGAAGAAGTCATATTTTCAGAAATTGTTTTCGAAGCCTTAAATCATCAAAACAACCACTTACAATTCCAAACATAATAAATTTTCATACAAAAACAAACAAACAAGAAACACTTATATCTTGAAGAATGCAAACTCTTAAACAAGCATTTAAAAGAAGCATTTGTTTTTCATTCCTTTTAAACACAATTCACAATTCTCTCTCTCCACTTAAGTTCAAAAACTTTGCGTTATAAATAAACACAGGTATAGGTGGGCGAAGTTTAAAATGCGAATATTAACGCCGGCTCTCAGCAAAGAGTTGCAAATCCCCGACCACAACGGATAAATAATGCATAAGTGAAAACTAGGGAATTAATGCTGTCTGCGTTGAAAAAAGGTGATTTCGCATTTCTCCCCTTTCACGCGAGTTGAGGAAATAAACATAAATTCTTATGCGGTGCTATGGAAATGAAGAAAGTTACCTTTGATGATAAACATCGAAGTAAAAAAGTATAAAATAACTGTAAATGGACGATGCTGGCTATTAGAAGACTAGCTTATGTTTACAAGTATATTTGTCTTATTTTTGATGGAATCCGTAACTTCTGTAGTGTGTGTTTGTTTTCTTTAGATGTCTCTCATTTATAATACTTTATATTTAATATTTACAAACATTGAAGTTGTGTAGAATGGTCGTAATATTTTTTGTTTGCTAAATTTTAAGTAATTATTAAGTGTTATTTTTGAGTTCAAAATAAGTAGACAGAATGTATAATTTATAGTGTTTCGAGTGGTAGAAGTTTCTTAGTGAATGTTTAGATTTTAAGAGCTATTAGTAGTTTCGTTTTTGTAATTTTTTCGTAGACTGTGACTTTTAAATTACGATTAAATTATAATTAAATTGTTTTATTTGATTTTAGATTAGTACATAACTTTTAATAGTTTAAAGTAATCAGACATTTAATCACATTTAAATTTCAGAATCACAGATCAACATTTGCGATTTAGCGTTGAAAAAAGGTGATTTCGCATTTCTCCCCTTCCACGCGAGTTTAGGAAATAAACATAAATTTTTATGCGGTGCTATGGAAATGAAGAAAGTTACATTTGATGATAAGCATCAAAGTAAAAAAGTATAAAATAACTGTAAATGGACGATGCTGGCTATTAGAAGACTAGCGTATGTTTACAAGTATATTTGTCTTATTTATGATGGAATCCGTAACTTCCTGTAGTGTGTGTTTGTTTTCTTTAGATGTCTCTCATTTATATGAGACTTTATATTTAATATTTAGAAGCATTGAAGTTGTGTAGAATGTTTGTAAAATTTTTTGTTTGCTAAATTTTAGCTAATTATTAAGTGTTATTTTTGAGTTCAAAATAAGTAGACAGAATATATAATTTATAGTGTTTCAAAAGGTAGAAGTTTCTTAGTGAGTGTTTAGATTTTAAGAGATATAATTAGTTTTGTTTTCGTAGGATGTGACTTGTGACTTTTAAATTACGATTAAATTGTAATTACAATTTTAGATTTCATTTTAGATTAATACATAGTAATAGTTTAAAGTAATCAGATATTTAATCACATTTTAAATTTCACAATCACATATCAATATTTGCAATTTATTTTATTCTTTGAATATCATTTATAAAAATCCTCAAAAACATATTTATATAATTTTACTTACGTCTTATAATTTAGGTTTAAGACGATACTAAAATTTCGGTGATAATTCTTTTGATATTCTTTTAAAATTCTTTTGATGTTCTTTTGAAATTCTTTTGATGTTCTTTATAAATTCTTTTGATGTTCTTTTGAAATTCTGTTGATGTTCTTTTGAAATTCTTTTGATGTTCTTTTGAAATTCTTTTGATGTTCTTCTGAAATTCTTTTGATGTTCTTTTGATGTTCTTTTGAAATTCTTTTGATGTTCTTTTGAAATTATTTTGAAATTCTTTTGATGTTCTTTTGATGTTCTTTTGAAATTCTTTTGATGTTCTAAACAGAAATTTATACATATTTAGATTTTTTATTATACTGAAGCCCGTTTGCACCATTCTACGTTTTTAATCGTATTTTACGATAGATAATTGTTTTAATACCTAAATTTACCATATTTAGGTGGAAAATTCACTTGGTAATACAAAAAAACATATTTTAAAGTTTTGACAATTGCTCAGACCGTACGACGAAATTATCCATTTCCATTCATATATTAAAGCCATTTCCCCCAAGTAATTTTTATTATCACTACCATTCGAGCGAAACTTTGAAGATGTAAACTAAAAGATTAATTACGTATTTACTTCGGAAAATTGCAAATCTTTAACCAACATGGACGGGGATATTCTAAGACAAGAAACGTCCGTCTTCTAGAGAGCATCCGTGACTCCATTGAATTTTAAGGGATAATATATTTAAAAAGGAATGCACTTTTCTCTACAAGGATTATCATTATAATTTACTTTGAAAATATTACTGAATCGGCTAAACATGGTTGAAGAGTTCGGTTAAAAGGCTTTTGAAGCAAATTGGAGGATCACTTTTCTCGTTATTGGAAAGATGATTTGTTGAGAGAGTCGATTTGTGAAATGATGGATGAAAGTAAAATCGAAATGAGAATTTAACCCACCAAAATTGGGTCTTTTAATTGTATTGAGATTTATTTTGCAAGAATCCTGAAATAAAGTGGATGTTTATACTTGAATTTGGTTAATTGGGTTTTTTATGTAAAAATTAGAAATGTTACTCGAAAAATACAGAGAGGGCTGAAGCTACCTGTCACATTTTATAATCAATACATATAAATAAGAATTAAGTGTCTGTGGATTCGAGCAAAACCACTCATTTTGAGTTTTCTGCATGAATTGGGATACACTGATTCAAAATCTCACATTAATTTTTTGTCTGTGTATTTATTTATTTGTTTGTGCGAATTTAACTTAAAAACGACGACTAAACACGGATTTCTATGAAACGTCATTTTATTAAAATTCTTCCAACTTAACATCTGCATAACACACACATTATATATATATATATATATATATATATATATATATATATATATATATATATATATATATATATCTTCCAACTTAACGGTTGTATATATATATATATATATATATATATATATATATATATATATCTTCCAACTTAACGGTTGTATATATATATATATATATATATATATATATATATATATATATATATATATATATATATATACAACCGTTCAAAAGTTATAGAACTTTTTCCATTTCCCCATATATTATTCCTATTGGAAATTTACATTGTAGATCTTACCTCCATAACATTATTGTTAAAAGCCACCTTGGTGACCAAAAATATTTTTCGACAATTCTGGACACCTTCTACTTACTTCTTCTCTTCGGGTGAGTTTTCTTTAAAAAGTACATTTATTGAACAGCATATTATAGGAATCGGTCCTTAAGAAAACTCCGCCAAGCGAAGGAGGAAGATAAAACTGCTGTTTTGTCTGACGCCATGGGTATACATTCATGTCCTGAACATACCCTGCTTTGATTCAAAATCTTGAACGTGTCGGTGCCTAATTTTCTATCCAACGTTATTACGTTTATGACAACAGTACTATTTGTTACGGAGTGGAACAGTGCTATAGTGTGGGAATCGGTCACCCTAAAAGTTTAACTTAGGTTTTATATATTTATACCTCCATGTATCTTATTTTAAAAGTTTCGCCTCAAAAACATTTTATTGATAGTCAAAAATGAATATTTGAAAATTAAGTTTGAAAAGAAATATTGTCAGTAAATAATGACGTAGGCATATGTAAACTTATATTTTACAATTCTCTGAAATTGCAGGGTGAACAGTTATAAATTAAAATAATTTCTAATATGCTTTTCAGAAATTATGTTCATTGAGGCAACATTGTCAAGTGTTTTACTTATATTTTAACAGAACACATTATTTTTATCGACATTATATTAGAAGGCTAATATTCTCAAAGGCTTGTTTAATCATTAATTTTTAGAAATTTTTATATGGCAAAAAAAAAAGAAAAAAAACATTTTACAAAATCATCAGTTTAAATAGTAGCACGTTAAGTCGCAATAGCACGTTAAGTCGCGAAATAAAAATTAAAAAAGTACTTGATTTAGGTATCTCGAAAACTTCTCCAAGTGATTTAATAAATCTATATTTTGATAAAGTGTATTTTTCAGAATACACAGAGAGTAATATGGGATGTCTACGCTAAAAAAACAACAAATTTCGCAGATTGACCTCGAGAAACGCCAGGCCATATTGTTAGTTGAATATAAAACCAAATAACTGATGTAAGAGAGTTCGGTTTGAACTAAAATGCTTCTAAAGATGCCTTTTTTAAGCAAATGAAAATTGTGTTTCAAATTTCACTCAGTGATAGCGCAATAAAAAAAAAGTCTTAAAACACTAATACGTGGAATGAATTGAAGTACTGTTAAGCTGTGGTTCAAACTATAAAGCCCATACACGGAATATATTTTGTTTAATTCAATGCATGTTTGTGACAAAAAAAATTATCTGTAACTCATTGTCTCGAGTTTTTGATGTTTTTAAGGTATAGCGTCATCTATGCAAATTTTTGAACTAAACTTTATAGATGCTTAAACAAATTTCATTATGAGAAGGATTTTAATACGCACCACACTCTTTTACACCAATTACTTGGTTTTAAATTAAATTTTAATATGTGTCAGATAATTTTTAGCTGACCTTGTAGTTTTCATCTTTTTTAAGAAAAATATACTCTTAAAATATAACATTAATTATGTTTGAAATTTCTACGTATTGCTTACAAGAGAGCTATTTTTTTGTATTGCGTTAAATATCCTCGTCGTATGATAGTAATTAAAAATAACGAAGCAGTAATATCGGATCTTTAGACAAATTCCGAACTATCTCCAAAAGCTTTATTGTACAGCTCCAATGAAAAGTTCCGAAACCAACCGTCAATGATTTAGCATATTTTTATTATTATTATTACAAACTAAATAAATTCTTACCCAACCCCCAACTAACCAATCCAAAATAAACAATTGCCCCCACGCATTTAATCAATTCACGAGGGAATAGTATCAGTTCACTTCACAACCCCCCCCCCCCCCCCCCATCAAGTTCCTAATACAAAAGCAACACAAAACAGGCAAAATATTATTCTCCGCAACTCGATTCTTTCGAATTACAACTCGTGTTAAGAAAAAACTCCTGTTGTGGACCCCCCTGAAAAATCAGAATCGGATAAATTCTCTTGGGGAGCACATAAACCAGAAGTGTGGGTAGATCTTGCAACGACCGTACTGTGGACATGCAATCCCTCCCTATAGGGCTGGGAAACTGATGCTTTAGTGATCTGGTCACGACCGCGCAAAGTTTCGTGGCAGAGGATCTCGAATAACAAGGCTCTTGCCAACTGGAGTAATCGTCAGAAAGTGCGATTCCAAACATTATCGAATCAACTAAATAGCATTGGGAGTTCAGTTAAAAGCTTTTGGAGTTAATCGGGGATGATTTTGTTTTGTTCTTTTGGTGGGGAATTGGGTTGCAAATTGGTTGTTTGTTTGGGATGTTTTTTTTTTCACTGATTTTAATAAAGATAAATTAGTTTGGTGTTTTCTACCACATGATAAATAAATCCAAATTATTTATACAAATTATTTAAATAGTTAAATAATATGGATGCTTGTTGGATAATTTGATAGAAATTTGGATGATTTAATAGAAATTTAGATGATTTGATAGACATTTGGCACTTGTCTAATGAATAAGAAATCTTCAAATATCATTGAAAAATTTAAATTTTTTTTTAATGTTATTCCAATTTTGATTTTGAAGGCAAAAAAGCTTAATTGACATTGAATCTCGAAGCAAATAGAAGATAATTTAATTAATAATACTGTATTAATATAAGTAGAAGTAACCTATTATTAATATAAAAGTTGCCTTAATTACAGGAGATTATCAAAACATCTTGGTTCCTTGAACTGTTTTAAGTTAAATGCCTACAGTTCAATCAGAAAAATCCCATATTGGAGATTCGATTTGGTTGAAACCCCTGACGAAGAAATCGGTCGTGTATCTTTGCTTTTGTTGCATTCACATTCAATTTTATTTAATTATCCACTTTATGTTTGATTTCTTACATTCTGCTTGTTACAATGGTTTTAAAATACTTAATTTCAAATTAATTGATAATTTTATTAAAACTATATTAACAAATTATTAATTTAATTATCATTATTGACAATTGAAAGAGCCATTAGCTAAGGAATTTGTAGTAATTTAAAATTAATTATTTTCTCATAAGAGGTAATTATAGATCTATAACATATGACCCATCCTATTAATTGTATCTTGAACTTTTACTTATATTTTAAAATGAGTCATTTAGGAGAACTATCTTGCCAAATAATTTGTACTTAAAATAATGTAGTACATGTTACTTAGTAGCATTAGGACCGTATTGGTTATTATATTCTAGTATGAGCTGGTTATTTTATGTATTATAATGATATTTCGTATACCGCTCTTTATTTTGCTTCGTACATTAAACAACTATGATTTTCCCTATTTTATAATATTATGTGAAACATTTATTGACAACAGCCAAATATTTACAATTACAATTTGAGTTCAAAGATTCTAATTTCTAGAAAAACACTTTACAAAAACTGACAAAAGTGCATTAAAATAGAGATTGATTATTTATTCTACCAAAAATAAAACTGGAACAAAATTGCCCTAGAGTGTTTCATCGTATTGGTTTAAATCCCAATATGTGGTCACACAAACGCATTTAAGTAACAACTTTATTGATACATTTTAGGTGTCAGAATGACAATACATAATACTGGGGAACACATTTTAGTCATTTGAAAAACCACAGATGATGTTTACCACAGATGCTGAAAATGTTTTAGTAATTTTTTTTATGATTGTAGGAGTTATGATTATGTTAATGAAAAAATATCATCGATAAAGATATTCAAGTATAAAAGTTGAAGAGTTTAAAATGATTTTACCTAAGCTATCACAAGATACCATTGTGGGTTTTAATATTGCTTTTTTTTACCGAATTTAATACTTCCCACACAATATGGATACATACTGCACATTTCCATTCATCTCTGTCAAAACTATTTTCATTTTACAGTTCTTTCCCTGTAGAATTGGAGAAAACATTTACGCGCAACTGTATCAGTCGTTAATTTAAGTAAAAAAACTTCACCGCGTGCATTTTTATTTAATTCTTTGAATTATTCCCATCGTTTCACTGAAAGAGAAATTTTAATTTTATACTTTATTTCATTCCTTTCATAAAGAGTTGATCGTTATTTTCACTTCAGTACCATATTTTTTTGTATCATAAGAATATAAAGAACGCAAAAGTAAAATATGTTTGGAGAGAAGTTGCCGAATAATTAAAAAAAGTTATTCTTTTTTTGAAAATGGCTGAATCTTAAACACCATACAATTCCTTTATTTGTATGTTAATTAAATTCTCATTGTTTGCTCACTTCCCCTTACTATTATATAAAAAAAACAGTACAAACGTTTTTTAAAACCACATCAATATTGCCAGGAAAAAAAAAGCGAATGATAACAATAATAAAGTGAAAAATAGTCATAAGAAGTTTTTCCGGATTAAAATGGGAAATAATAGAATTGGAAATAATAGCTAAATCTTTTCAACAATCAGATTATTCTTAATTAAATATTTTCAGTTGCCTTTTCTGATTTTTAAAATGATTCATTCTTTTTATTTTTGAATGATATTTGATGGCAGAGAAAAAAGTACAATATTTTTTATAATATATAAAAAAATAACTATGTAGCTTCGTAAACCATTCAACTGCAATGTCATTGAGTCTAAAGCTTCAATATTTTGACTTGTATAAGAAGTAAGTTTCACAAAAAAAAAATACAAAAAAAATATTTGGTTTAGGTTTTGACGTATTTTATTTTTATGATAATAAAATGTCGGATGTTTTTATCCAAGTATAAAGTTTAAATAATAATGCAGCAGTAAACTATTGTTAAAATTTTGAGTTATGTTAAAAATGAGGTGCATAATACTCATTTAGAAGAACACTTTAATTTGTGAGAAAAAAACGTTATGTTTTAAATTATTTTTTATAATCTACGAATCCCCAGCAAAAAAAGTCAGCATGAAACCAAAATTGTCAAAATGAAGGGTTTTTGAAGGTTTTATAAAGGATATTGAAACAAAAAACTGCAGTTTTTTTGAAGTTTTTAATTTTCCTGCATAAAACCTTTAAAATACCTGCATTTTCCCTTCATGATTAAAAATTGAAGGTTTTTTGCAGGTTTTTATGAAGGACATTGAAACAAAAACCTTTAATTTTATAGATCTTCAAAAAAACTGCAGTTTTCCTGCATAAACATTCAATTTCAAAATTTTGATGAAGGTTTTATGTTGACTTTTTTGCTGGGTCACTTTATGTGAAATAACAAAAGATGATTGATTTGTTACGCACCTTTAGTAAGTGATAAACTGAAGATGACCAACAACACCAAATATTTATATTTGTAATTTAATAAATTCACACATTCACTTATAATATTTTGTGATATCTAAATACATTAAATAATAATGCATTAATTTAGGAACTCCCAAGCAAAAACAAGAATGTCATTCAGATTGCAAATCGTAGAAAACCGTAAAAAAGCTGGTAGTTGTATGCATGTTGAAATGTTTGGTTTTGCAACAGCGATTCTCAGTTATTGTATATAAGCAAATTAGTACAATTGACTAGTGACAAATAGTGGGCCCTAACTTCTTAACTATTTCTACCTGACACGTCAATAAATACGGTAATAGTCATAAGAATATTACTCTCCATAAAATGTCATTCCGAAAAAAATAGATATTTTCTTAAATAAATCGTCCCAAAAACGTTAGACGTTTAATTTTATTATTAGTATTTATGATAGTTCAATAATCACAGTAAAATCTATTTATAGGCTGTAAGTGGGATTATTTTGTGTTGGAGTGGGATTATTTTGTGTTTGAGAAATAGTTTAAAATATAATATCTATTTAATACCCCCCAATGCTAAACAAAATTGTCAATGTAAAGTTTTCATTTTATATAAATAATTTGAGAAATGTTAAAATAGTTTGTAAGATGTACTAATAGATTAAACTTACTTTTTGTAAATTTGAGTATTTTTATTAATTAAAAAACTGAGTATATTGTTGGACAACTAAATATTAAGGGAAACATATATAAACGGCCTGGAACAATGAAAGGTTAAACAAAACAATAATAATTTATCATTTGATCTCAGGTGGATGGTGCGGTGATTTTGCACTCACTAGGTGACCCAGGTTGTTTTTAGACCCAACAAAAATGTGCATATAGTGTAATGAAGTAAAACATTATTTTACATTGTATAAGCTTCCAGCAAAAAAAGTCAGCATAAAACCTTCATAAAAATTGTCAAATTGAAAGTGTTTTGAAGGTGAAAGATATTGAAACAAAAAACTGCAGTTAATTTAAAGTTTTTAATTTTCCTGCTTAAAACTTTTAAAATATCTACATTTTCCCTTCATGATTGAAAATTGAAGTTTTTTTTTTGCAGGATTTTTTTAAGGTTTTTTACAGTTTTTATGAAGGATATTGAAACAAACATTTTTAATTTCACAGAACTTCAAAATAACGCTCAGTTTTCCTGCAGGTTTTATGCCGACTTTTTTTTCTGGGCTACATTAAAACATTCCAATTTCGTGTCCAATCTTGAACAAATGAAAATTCGATGAGGAACTCTGCCATCCACTAACGGAAAAGTTCCCCAACCCTCAAATAAATTAATTACAATCACATATATGAAATTCGATATAAAAACACATATTTCTCAGCTACATTAGAGTTTACGATGACATCTTGATGGCAGAACGCTCATCCCAGAGATGCATTACCAAGCAGCTACACACGAATCCTCTTCGCTAGCAGTACGAAATGATGAGCATAGATTTCAATTATCCCACCGACATAAACGCTTCCCATTAGATCTTCTAATAGCTGATAGATCACGGTGTGGAATCACCGAGCCAGTTACGTCACGGAAGCAAAACGACCGAGCTTCCGTAACACGCTGGGCCGTCCTGTTAATTCCAAGTGTCTCGGGTCGAGACAGTTTGGACGTTCAATTGATGAGTATCCGGTTCCCGAAAGTGCAACAGAGTGATAATGGAAAGAAGGGGCTTGTAAATGGTGATGGTGAGCACTTGATCGTTGTTGTCAGTGGTTTGTCGTTGTCGGCCGCTGATTTATAATGCCTGTGTGATGGATAGTGTCGGAGTGATTGATAATGTGGTTATTTGCATTTATTTAGTTCTATTAAATTAACTAAAGAGTATTTTGCAAAGAAAAGTCCGTGAATTAGTTTCGGTAAAAATGGTTAAGAAAAAAATTAAGAACTTTCTTTGATTACATTAAGTTTTAAGGATACTAGGAGTAGTGGTTGGATTGTTTTATATTTATTTAGTTGAAAAACTTGGAAAAATTAAAAACAAATAAAAAGTCTGCAGAATTTCCTCCTACAATCTACAAAATAATTTTGCATGATAATGATAAACTATTATTTTAGCTTGTGTATAGTTTATCCTGCCAAAACAGGCTTGTATTTTAAAAATATGTAGATTTTGATTGGTAGATTGCAATTGGTATTTAATATGAGAATTTATTAATTGAAATAATTATTAAATAATTAATAGACAATTAATAGTAATAGTGTGCTTAATATTATATTATAATTAATTTTATTTATTTGGATTATTTGCGTTTGCAAATACAGAAAATTAACAGATAATTTACAGAATTTAAATATAGTATATAATAAATGATTTATTAAATATTTTAAATTGTAATGGATAATATTTTATCATATGATTGAACAATTATTTATTGATAAAGATAAAAAATAAGTATAAGTGATAAAGGATTTGAATTTCGCTAATAACCTCAGGATTTTATCGAACGTTATTAAGTCCTAAAATAAATTTCTTGTTAAGAAATATCTAATAGTAATGTACAAATACTCCAATAAAATAAGTTGAATATATGTCAAAATCGAAGTGATATTCACTGTTAAAAATTGATAATCAAATTCGACAAAAGCTAAATATGCTCCGATTAAATTTCTCATAAAAAAAAATAAGAAATAAGTTGGCAATCACAATTTTCGTTATTTATGAGATATCGGCAAACAAAAAATTCCTCGTTTTTTACGAAAAAATTAATCACAGCATATTTTGTGACACTATTTTGAGTAACCATTTTTAAGAGCGGTAAATTTCCCAGACAGTGCCGAAATAAAATGTACCAATATTATCTATATTCAAAAAATTACTTTAAACATTGTAGTGTTTGCAATATTCCCAGGCTAGGAACGCATAGTTTAATTTTGAACTGCGCAGGAGTATCTGCGCAGAGCAGTAAGTGAGGCAGACGGGCACGGACCCTCGAGGAGGAAGGTTGTGTGATGCGCACGTCTTGAGCATTGGGGTAGCTATTTTCCTATTTTTCTTTATAATTATTAGTTTGTAAGTTGTGCTTTGGTTAGAGGTGATTGTCTGTCTTGTGTGTAATAAATGTTGTAGTGTAAAATTGCGTATCTGATGATTATCTACCCATTCAATGAAACTCATTATCAAACAACGAACCGAAAAGGATAGTCGCCCGACATTGTCGCAGTCGAAAAGGATTGATATTTGAGTGCGTGGGTAGACGGTAGAAGTAAGTGCGCATTGGGTTCGAGGTCATTATTCAATTCGAGTGGAGATCACGTGAAGAAAAGGCGGGAGAGTTTGTTTTGGTTTTGGATTGGAGAGGAAAGCTCTATGGGGGTAAGAGTTTCGGTTTGAGATTTTGTGTATATAAAAGAAAAAGTGTTGCATTGCGAATGTTTTGCTTTTGGGTGTATCTTTTATGGAAGTAATGTGGTGTTTTAGCGTTTGTTCTTTGTTGAAGTTGGTAAATTTAAGTGTGTGGTTTATTTGGGATTGTGGGAAGATAAATGTGCGATAGTATATTGTTGATATATTTTGAAGTTACTGTTGGGGGAAAATTTCATAATGAGTTCTAGGAAAGCTAAACAAAGGCAGGATGAAATTGAATTAGAGGCGGAGCGTAAGCGTACTCACGACTTAGAGTTGCATAAGCTAGAAATAGAGAAATTAAAACTTGAACTTGATTTGGAGAGATTGAGACAGTCAAATAGACAGTCGGACGTATCTATTAATCAAAATAATGAGTCAAATAATTGCAACCAATCAATTGAGAGCGTAGTTAAATGTATAAAAACGTTAACAATCCCAGTTCCTTGTAATGCAGAGGGTTGGCATGTATTTTTCCAATCTTTGGAAAGGGCATTTAATACAAAACAGGTGCATGCAGATTTAAAATCAGAAGTTTTAATAAACTTACTGGGGGATAAAGTGGCAAATTTACTGGCGTTTATTGACGAGGAAACATTTAAAAGTTATGAAAAGGTTAAGGAAATTGTTCTTAGAGAATTTGAACCGACTCCAAAAATCTGTCTTGAAAATTTTAGAAATTCAAAACGTAACTCAGATGAAACGCATATTCAATTTGCATCGAGATTAATTTCAAATTTCGAATACTATTGCAAACTCAGAAAAGTAGATAGTTTGGAATCCCTTAAGAAACTAATAGTGTCAGATCACTTGTATAAAACGTTAGACAGTGAAACAGCTTGTCATATCGGGATTAAACAGGGTGAAGGATGGTTGGAACCTATATCAATGGCTAAAGAGTGTGATATTTATTATGACTCCAAAAATAAATCTTTCTCGAAACCTCAAGGCAATGGGTTAAAACCGCAGGTTCAGGAAAACTCACCACGTTTGGGCAGAGACGAAGTTGCGCAAAAATATATAGCGCCTCATTTGAGAAGGGATAACACGAATAGGAATAAACCCAATGGGGAGTGCTATGTGTGCGGGCTTCGTAATCATTTGGCCAAGGATTGTTTTAAAAGATTTTCTGGTAGGAAGGATGTTAGAAATAATAGGGGTAAAACATTTAACTCAAGAAACGATGCGAATAGCGATGCCATTGTGGCGAAGGTGGAAACGAATTGTTTTGAGTCAGGTAATGGGGCTAAAACTCTACATCCATTAACGCGAGTTAAAGTATTCATTGAGGGATGTGAGTTAGACGCATTGATTGATTCGGGTGCTGAAATTTTGGTCCTCAACCCGAATGTTTTAAGATTAAAACAAATTCCAGGTCATGGGATTGTGAAACTGACTTCTGCATTTGGGGAACAAGTTGAGGCGAAACTTGCAATAATAAAACTTGGTTTGAGGGACTCGGGAAGTTCTTTAAATCGTACAATTGATGTTGAGGCTGCACTGACGGATAGGTTGAATAGCGCAGACTGTTTACTTCCACCAAATGTTTATGAGAAGTTGAAGGAGGAATGTTTGAGTCTAAGGTGCGTTGAGGGAATTGGTGAAGAGTATGTTGCAAATGAAAGGGAAAGCGTGGTCATCGATTTATCGTTGGATAGGGACAATTCTTTGGGTCTGGAAAATTTATTTGCTGAGCGGGAGATTGATTGTGATGCTGTTAACTGTAATGGGATAGGCATTGATCAGGTTTCAGAAGTCTGCAGGTTAAAGGAAGAACAGGGCAATTGCAAAACTCTTGGAAAGGTTCGCGAAGATGTAAGATTAGGGAAGGGAAATGTTTTGAAAATTGATGGTTTGTTGTATCATAAAGACAAAGTTCTAGGTCAGTCGGTATCTCAGTTGGTATTGCCGTTAAATCGTAGGACAAAGGTGTTAGAGTTAGCACACGAGTCTGTTTTTGGGGCACATATGGGTATTAGGAAAACGAAGGAAAGAATTAGGTTAAGTTTTTATTGGCCTGGCTTAGCTCAAGACGTTGCAAATTTTTGTCGCACCTGTTCAAAATGTCAACTAAGGAGTCCAGAAAAGATTTCGGATAGAGCTCCAATTACACCTGTTTTGCGACCAGAACTGCCATTCGAAGTTGTGAACATTGATGTGATCGGCCCTATAGAACCTGCTTCTGGAAGAGGACACAAATATGTCCTAACTCTGATGGATCAGCACTCGAGATGGCCGGAAGCCATTCCAATGAGAAGTCTAACAGCAAGATCAGCATGCGATGCACTACTACACATATTCCTAAGGATGGGCATTCCTAATGTGGTCGCAAGTGACCAAGGTACCAACTTCACCGCTGCATTGACGCAGGAGTTTTTGACGCGCATCGGATCCTCACCCAGATTCTCATGTCCAGGGTATGCAGCGAGTAACGGACTAGTTGAAAGGTGGAATAAAACTCTTAAAGACATGCTTCATCACGTGATTAGAGAAGATCAAAGTAACTGGGATCGCCAGATTCCATATCTTCTTTTTGCTTATCGCGAAGTGCCGAATGCAACGACGGGTGAATCTCCATTCAAATTATTGTATGGAAGGGAACCAAGAGGTCCGCTTGCCATACTGAAATCCACGTGGGCAGGAGAGGTTCCTCTACCAACTGGAACTTCAAAAACTGTCATCGAATATCTTCAAGATATGAAACATCAGATGGAGATGGCAGCTGAAAAGGCAAAAGTTGTGACAGCAGAAAGACAAAAGTCGTATGCGGATTACTTTAATAAACGCTCGTCAACTAGGAAGTTCGATGTGGGTGAACAGGTTTACCTGCTGATTCCAGATTCCTCTAACAAGGTGTATGCCAGGTGGACTGGACCCGCAGAAATTGTAAAGTTCTGTCCACCAAATTCCTACATGGTGAAATTAGACGATAATAGCATTAAACATGTGCATGTGAACAAAATAAGAAAACACCATCTACGTCTGAATGCAGTGGGTGTGATTTTTGAAGATGAGGAAGAATTCGGGGAAATACAAGAGACACCAAAAGAAGTAACACGAGGTGTACGCGAAATTCTAGATGAACTTGATCTTGATCACTTGAACGATAAAAAGAAAGGACAGTTATTGCGTATGGTGGAACAATACAGTGAATTATTTACAGGGAACGTAAAGATCGCAAAGGTCGGTGAACATAGGATTAGATTGAAACCAGATGTGGAAAGAAAGAAGCCCTATGTCTATAAAATCCCCGAAACTTTGAAATACAAGGTGGACGAACAAATCCAAGAACTTCTTGATTTGGATTTGATAGAGGAGAGCAGTGCTGAAATCGCGTATCCTGTGGTATGTGTTGCGAAGAAATGTGGAGGGATACGCCTGTGTGTTGATTACAGATCGCTAAATGAGGCTTGTTTGACAGATGATTTTCCAATGGAAGACACAAAGGAGCTTCTACATACAATTGGAAGAGCCAAAGTGATCACTACACTTGACTTGCTGAAGGGATACTGGGCGATTCCTATGGAGTATGAAAGCAGAAATCTGACATCATTCAAGACCCACCGTCAACAGTATCGGTTCAAAGTCATGAGTTTCGGATTAAAGAATGCTTCAGCAACGTTTCAACGAGAAATGAACAGAGTCCTGGCCCCTTACAGAGAGTTTGCACGTGCGTACATTGACGACATTGCCATTTTCTCTGAAAGCTGGGAGGAACACTTGGAACATCTGAGCATAGTCTTCAATAAACTGAAGGAGCTGAACTTCACAGTCAACATCGAAAAGTGTTCTTTTGTGAAAGCACAAATAAAATATCTGGGCCATATCATCGGATCAGGAAGACATC
Source organism: Troglohyphantes excavatus (assembly GCA_963932185.1). Taxonomy (NCBI): domain Eukaryota; kingdom Metazoa; phylum Arthropoda; class Arachnida; order Araneae; family Linyphiidae; genus Troglohyphantes; species Troglohyphantes excavatus. The sequence goes on from OZ010676.1 coordinate 38,760,627, forward strand.
AACCTGATCGTGAGAAGATAGACGTTGTGACATCGCTGAGACGACCAGAAACCAAAAAGGAGTTACGTAGCGCGCTTGGCCTATGTAACTATTATCGTGACTATATTCCGAAATATGCTGAATTGGCATATCCATTAACTCAACTAACTAAAAAGTGTGTTGCTGAGAAGATACCGTGGTTAGAAGAGCACGATCTGGCTTTTGCGGAGTTGAAAGGAGCTCTTGCAAATGCGCAGTCTCTATATACACCTGAATTCGGATTTCCGTTTGTGATTCACTCAGACGCTTCTCAAATAGGAGTAGGTGCATGTCTCTCGCAAAAACACGAGGATAAAATTTATCCCATTGCATTCGTCAGTCAGAAGCTAAGTAAGGCTCAACAGGCATGGTCAACCATAGAGAGGGAAGCTTATGCGATTGTGTGGAGTCTCAAGAAATTCGAATCGTGGATCTTCGGTGCGAAAATTGAGTTTTTCACAGACCATAATCCCTTGCCATATCTGACGAAATGTGCTCCGCAATCTTCGCGATTGCAACGCTGGGCTTTTGCCATTCAAAGATACAATATAACTTTGAGACACTGCCCTGGTGCCAAAATGCCACATGCTGATGCACTTTCTCGTCTAGTATGATTTTTGAGTATTAAGTGAATTAAATGTAGTGTTCCGGAATGGTAACAAGCATCTTTACATCTGTATTGGCACTGCATTTACTTATCATTTTCTTTCATATTATATATTGTGAATTTTCATTTGTCATATTTGAAATAATTTTGATATATGCTTTTTAAATATTTTTCTACAAATAACTTACCATATATTGGATATTGTAATAATATATTTTATATATATATTTTGTGTAGAGTAAGAAATGTGATAATTGTAGAATTGTGCTAAAGTTTTCTTTTGAAGAAATGTAAAGTATTTCTTAGCAAGGTGATTTAAATTTAGAGGTTTAGGTTGATGATGTGATAGGTATGGTCATGCGTTAGGGAATATTTCAACAATTAAATTCATATAAGTGTCATGTGTATTGTTGAGACCCCTAACACTTATCTTACGTGGGGGGTGTAGTGTTTGCAATATTCCCAGGCTAGGAACGCATAGTTTAATTTTGAACTGCGCAGGAGTATCTGCGCAGAGCAGTAAGTGAGGCAGACGGGCACGGACCCTCGAGGAGGAAGGTTGTGTGATGCGCACGTCTTGAGCATTGGGGTAGCTATTTTCCTATTTTTCTTTATAATTATTAGTTTGTAAGTTGTGCTTTGGTTAGAGGTGATTGTCTGTCTTGTGTGTAATAAATGTTGTAGTGTAAAATTGCGTATCTGATGATTATCTACCCATTCAATGAAACTCATTATCAAACAACGAACCGAAAAGGATAGTCGCCCGACAAACATATTAATTTTGAACACGTATATCAATGTGTATTTCATATGCTATTCTTACACATTTTACCCTGAATACTCCTAGAAAACCTTGTATCGGAATCACATACTTCATATGGAAACACCTCAGGTCTCTTCTACCCATCCAACACACTCCAGACCGCTAAAAAAGCCTTACTACCCTAACAGGAAACTCGGTGGAACGACACCTGTGATTGTCCGAGCCGTTTTTCCCGTTTCGCCCACTACACACATCCATTAAAATTTATCCCCAACCCATTTCCTACACCCTTCCCCAATATTACAACACGCGCCTATCTCATTTATGTACGTAACGCAAAAAGTGGAGATCAATATCGGTAGGAGAATCTAAAATGCATCTGAAAAATTCGCGAGGAAAACCCATTTGGGAAAGGAAACCATACAGTCATTATTCTACAGGCCCCCCTTTTTCTTCCTTTTTTTCTTATCCTACAAGTGCTGCATTCCTGTGACGTGGCAGAAGAAGGTAGGATGAAGGATACCGCGGTAGGTAAATAAGTGATAAGGAAGGGGAGTATGCTTTAAAAACGATTTTTTCTCCTCGCCAGACATTGGAATTTTAACTTGGCTATTGTTGTATGGAAAGGGGATATTCTTTGCATATTGGGTAGGTATAATCGATAGTTTTATAAGTTATTTAAGTCCTTTTTTCCATGGGAATATTAAGTTCAGTAGGGTTGGGTCGCATTGGATGCTTTCAATGGGTCGGATTGATCAAAGAAATGTTAAAGTTAGCTGTTTGTGTAGTGTTAAAAATTAAATTACATTTCATAATTGTTTGATTTATATATACTTGTAAAAATACTTCTCTTAGGTATAGATTAAAATTGATTTTATCTGTAGCACATTTTCTATTTTTAAGATAATTATTTTGATTAACTTCACATTAAGGATTAATACGTTTTCTTTTCTAGCTAGAAAAAAAAAGTCAGCAAAAACCATTTACAATAATTTTGAAATTTAGGGTTTTTTTAAGGGCACACAATTCCTTATTAAGTTATATATTGTGATAAATTTATATATATATTTAAATAAAATCTTTGATTGCAGGAGAAAATGTATGGAAAATAATCATAGTATTTAAAGTACTTTTTTGGTAAACTTCATACTATTAACCTTAAATTATATTTAATTTAATTATTTGTTCACTTACAAATTAATACTTAATAAAATTACAGTCTATATACTCGTAATTACACTTTACTGATCTTTTATATGAAATAAACATGTAGTTACAAATACAGGAAATTGTATAAAACGTAAAAAAATCATATTAAGACAGAATCTACAAAAAAATCATTAACATACCAAGCAGAGAAATCAACAAAAACATTTCAAAATAAAAAAAAACATCCTTGAATATCAATTAACACAAAAGAATAAAATAACGAAAACACTTTATTTTATTCCTTTTATTGAACTTCTACCGAATTAAAAAAAGTAGCGTTTTAAAGGAAAAATTCAAATCTAAAGAAATATATTGGTTTAATAGCAATCTCACTTTCATTTAAAGGGTTTTTAAAAAATGTCGAATTGCAATCGGTTACTTAAATGCAGATTTCGGAGAAGTGAAAGATTAATTATCTTTTCTACGGGTACTAGGCAGATGCACTTAAAACAAGCTGACTTTTTGATCTCTGAAAGAAAAGGAAACTTCTACTTTCGCTTCCGCTGACGATCCGGATCGCGTGCTTTTTCGGGCATGCAAAAGTCTAAGGCTTTAACCTTGAAACTTAATGTAACCTTAGAGACTGAATTTTAAATGCTTTAAGCCAACTTTCTTATTTTACGGGTGAAAAATTAGTTCCCAACGCGAAACGGAACAAAAGTTTTGTCTCCTTTTATCTTATCTTTTAGACTTAGCTTTCAATGCGCTTTTTCCCAAGCCCTATATGCTTCTAATTTATGAACGAGATATATTTGATACGAATTAATGAACATAAAAAGTTGAATATCTCTTAGGATGTGAAATTAAATTTTTTTTTTGAAAATAACTAAAATACTAATCAGCAAAAAATGTATTCCTATGCATGTAGTACATACTTTGGCATTATTTAGTCAATGAGTTTTTTAATATATATTTTTTATATTAAAAATTGAAGAAGGAGTAGAGATTTAAAAAAAAAGCTTATTTAGGTTTAAAAAACCGCAAAAATCGAAAAATAAATAAAAAAATAATATTTAATAATGCAAAAAATGGTATTTCTGAATTCCTTAATAAAAAAAAATAGGATTTGGGGCTTGGGTCTCCCTTAAATAATCATAATAATCAACAATAAGAGTTATAAAAAATAATAAATTCATTCATTTATAAATATATGTTAAAATATTTATTATAAAACTTTAATTGCATTTTTTAATTAAATTGTATTTGCATATTTGAAATTCCGTCCAATTAACAAATACATTTTATTGATTAGAATTTTTTTAAAAATATTTTCGAAATTAATATTCTTTAAAAACATAGCATAATATGTAGTTTAAAAATTAAACAATAAACACTGTTTCTTCTTTTTAAAATATATTATCTTAAATATTTATCAAAGTAAATCAGTTTGAATTGTATTTAAATTAAAGATTAAAATTAACTAAATTAACACATCCATTTCATGAAGTTTGTAACTTCCAATAAAATATAATTTTTTTGCTGAATTTGATAGTTCTAATAATAGTTCAATTTATTTTACTAATTTTATCTTATTGACGTATGTAATTAGATGTGAATGTGAAAAAGTCAAAAAAAATATTTTCTAACTGCATTAAATTATTATGCAATGATACATGGTGTGTTCCATAAGTAATGCGACCAAATTCATAAAAAATCATTTATTGGACATGTTTGTACAATTAGTTAAGATCTTCAAAATAGCATCCTCCTGCGTCGATACATTTATGGAGGCGGTTTTTCCAGGCCTGGAAGGCCTTCTCCGGGAGGTCCTTTAGAGCCGATGTAACATGAGCCTGGATCAATCGTGCCTAATGGTTCCCTTTCAGGGCTTCTTTTAAGCGATGAAACAAACAAAAAGTATGGGGGTGCCAAGTCAGGACTGTAGGGAGGCTGGGGAACCAGTGGGGTATGGGTCCTGGCCAGGAAATCGTTGACAACGAAGGTGCTGTGGCTTGGAGCGTTCGTGATGAAGTTTCCATGCGTCCTTGATGTCACTTCGTTAGTGCGAGACCCTCCTTTTCAGCCTTTTGAGCACTTCCAAGTAAAAAGCTGCGTTCACAGTGGTCCCGGTAGGTACGAATTCGTGGTGGACAATGCCTTTGACATCAAAGTTGATAAATGAGCATTGTTTTGATCCTGGACTTGATCATGCCTCCTTGAACGACTTGTGCCATCTGTGAACTTGTGATTTGGACAAGCTTTCACTCCCAAGGGCCTGCTGAATTAATATAAACGTTTCGGTGGCGGACTTCCCTAGTTTAACTCAAAATTTGATAGTGTAACATTGCTCCATTCATCGCGCCGTGTTACATTAAGCTCAAAACGGGCTTCATAGAACGCACGTCCTGTCTTTCCGGTAGCTTGGAGCCGACTGAGAATGGGTGCGTTATGAAAATAATAACCCCCTCCACCTAGCCCAGCAGATCAGAGGGCGCTGCATTGAATAGTCGTGTCAGGATAAAATTTGTCGCATTACTTATGGAACGCACCATGTTTATATGTAATATAATTGGCGTTCTTTTACTTCACTTTACAATAATGTAACTCATCAACTTTCAATTTAATAATAAATTGAATGCTTCCTATAAATATAAGAAGTAAGTTCCATAAAATAAATCATTCGAAAATTCTAACAAATAGATTTCTTCGATTAAGGAGTAAAAATATTAACAACGCTAAAATAATCATACACAAAGGATAATTGAAAACTACATATTTATCAGAGAAGATTCAAAACTCAATTCTACGAATAACTGTCAGAAAATAATTGAAGTAGTTGTTATTTTGTCTTTATGAAATGATGAAAAGGCAGTAATTCATTTTCTATGTACATATAAAATGTAATTTAAATTCTTTAGTGTTATGAAAAATATAATTTCAAAATTTAAATGGAAAATAATTATAAAAGTGGAATTCAGAAAATCAATAAAGTCATAGGCGTTGAGGGGTCTAAAATGAACTTATGCAAAAAATGGCATTGTATTTATGTTTATTTTATTATAATCAATAAATTGTGCATTTTTGTGAAATTCTAAAAAAATGAATAATTGGATTTGAGGAGTACCGTTACAAAACTTGTCATGTTAAGGTACGTACACAGATGAATTTGTTTGAATAAAATATAGTTTTAAAAATTTAGTTTTTGACGAACATTTTAATATTCCATATGATTCATAAAAAAAAACCTCTGAATAAAGACAAATGTTAATTAGATAATTAGTATTTTATTAGTTAATTAATGTTTTTTCAAACACGATTACGTAAATTGTAATTGATCTAGAAGCCTAATTTTTGTTGTAAATTCCTCGTAGTATAATTATGATGGTATACTATACATTGAAAGTTAAAATAAAATCCAATTTTTTTTTTAATTTAAAATTTTACTAAAAATTAATTTATAACGAATGTTTATGATTAGGACATAACATTCCAATATAAAGGTGAATGTAAAAATAATTAACCCCCAAAGTTTAAGGAAACTTGCGTTGTCATTCATATGGAGGCAACATGTGGTAAAAATACAATTCTGCAGAAATTGTGTTGAAAATTTACAAAACATATTATTATTGCAATCAGGGCCCTAGAAAGACACTTTGAAAAATAAAAATTTTGGAACATTATATATATATATATATATATATATATATATATATATATATATATATATATATATATATATATATATATATATATATATATATATATATATTAAATATCCGGTTATTTAAATCCTGTTTTATCCTGTTATTTAAAATCCCGTTTTATCCGGTCATTTAAAAACCTGTTTTACATTGTGTTTTGAAACGATCACTAATAATTTTCATTTCAATTTGAATGGGATACATATAGTAAAAAACCAAAACTTGTGATAGTAAAAATACGTTTTCTCAAATGTGATACTATTGAACTAAATAAGCTTTTTTTAATGACACATTTATTGTTAAAATTAATATTTTAATTTAATGTATCTAAATTTTTATGGGACCATTAAAATTAAAAATGGGATATCGTATTTAAATTGGTCAATAACTTACAAAGTTAAATTATCTGATTATTACGGACCAAAATATTTACGCAAATTTTGTTTATTATTAAGTCATAGGATTTTAAGTAAAATAGTCATGACAATTTATTAATCATGTAATTTCGTAAAATGAAAAAAAAACGTTATAAATCGCTTTTCCTTGTCAAAACATTTTACCGAAGACCCCCATTACAGTACTAAGTACATTTACTGTCCTGTATTTCGTTACAATTTTGTGATGTAAAAGAACCCCAAAAGAAACTTTCTATCGTACACCCCCTCCCCCTCATCAAAACAAAAACAAGAATAAGTGCGTAAATCCTTTTAAGCCTTAAGCAAAACTCCCTTCCCTATCAAACCCAAAAGAGGCTTTTACATATGCACACAATTTGTTTATTGTCAGAAACAAAGATGACTCGATTCCAAAGCCCGGGATATAATAAAATAAAATCCTCAAAGTAAAACAATTCCGCGATGCGTGGACCCGAATTCCATTGCCTGCCTTCGATGGAATGTTTTTACGTAGGTAATGCATTGCCGCTGTCAAGTTTTTTGACGCGAAATAGCTTGGAGAATAAAAGGGAAATATCATAATAAAACGCGACTCGTGCCTATAAAGCATGCCCGCCATTCGCTGGATACGACCTAGAGGTGGTCATAGAGGGACATAAAAAATGGCCTCTTTATTGAAATTTCCCTCATTGGGGAAAATAACATGTTAGTGGGGAATAACCGTCACGTGGGCACTAAAATTATCTTCTTTTCCCTAGAATTTTTTGAAGTTTCTTTTGTGTAGACCTTTACATTGAAGATGTAAAAAAATCGCATATGTATTTTTTTATTTATTTATAGGGAGCAATGGCCGTTCTACCAACCTTTGGTTGGCGGTGAAAGGTAGTTTAAAAAGATATGATACTCATAGGTGCTATTAGAATTTTAGTTATCTATGATTTATTCGAATTTTTTATTGGGTTATCTAGTGATGGGCTAGTGGACGTATCTGTAAGCCAATGTGTAGAAAATGGCGTTGAAGGGAATAGGACTTTTGGGTGTGATTATAATTTGCATAACTGTTCTTCGGTTGAAATTGGGTTGGAAACTTACCATACTCGGAGTATATACTTATACAACAAATGATTGCAATCGAATTTTATTTTTGTGTAATTTAAATAAAAATATATTTCTTTACTTAACGGAGAAGTGAAACACCATGCTATAATTAGGAAAGTAATCTCAAATATATTTCATAATATTCGGTTTGCGAATATCTACCTACATAATCGTAAAATGGTAGCATAATCGTTGGTATTGCTAAAATTAAAATTAAATAGAAATTAGGTATGTGTTAGTTCTTCGTTATTGTTTGTTTTTAATTTTACTTATTGATTGATAATATCTGCTTAAAATGTTATTGTAAAATTTGTAGTCTTTTGTTAGACAAATCATTTACAAATATAATAAGTGTAAAAATTTGCTGTATCTCATTTTTATATATTTGTCTTTAAAAAAACACACTCCAATTTCGTATATTATTTTATCGATAAATTAAAGTCGTTTGTATTAATTGGAATATTTTTCCTCCTACCACAATACGGTAATTATAAAAATGCAAGAATATTTTTTATACAAAACAATTTGAAAATGAGTTCATGCCAATTTTAAATATACAAAAACTTGAAGGTTATGCAAGTTTCTTGGTTTGTAGGTTTGTTAATTAGAATGATAATTTAACTATTAATAACTGATTGTAAAATGTATCCTGGTATAGTTGACATAGAAAATTCGATCAATTATTAAAAAAATCATAAATTATTATTTCCTACATAAATATGTAATTAAAATTTCAAAAGCAATGCACTAATAGCCATTGTTTTTAAAAGAATTATTTTAAACGTTTTATGTTTCTATTATTTCTTCTAATAAGTATGAAATGTGTTAAATTTACGCATTTTTCCGTAGAAAAATGGGTTGTGGTAAATTTTGTACGGCAGATTTTGCATGAATTTATTTTGGCATTAATTGAGAGAATTATTAGTTTTACTTCTTCAATAAATGTTATTTTTTTGAGAAGCCAAATACCTCATTAAAACTATCACGAGATACGAGATAACGGATTTGATACACTTAATACTTTATATTAACTTATTTTTTTATACTCAACCCATATTTGGCCAACGCATTTGTTTGTCTATGTTTTCTTTTAAAATAAATTGAATTTGGGAAATTATAGATGAATTTTTTCCCCTATCACAATGGGTGATACTACACTGAATGACCAACGCATTATAACCTGACCCATATCCTCTACGCTTCCATCTCCTATACGCTGAAGTGTATTCAGAAAATACTGCGTTCAGGGATCCTTTAAGAGAATCATTGATTAAAATATATTGTAATTTGCTGAACTGTTCGCCTTTGGTCTTACAAACCTGAATGCTTTTATTTCCGCTCGGGCATTCCGTAGCCGCTGGCGACCGCACGATATCCTTAGTTTTGGTTAACAGTCCAGTCTTTAATTAAACATTTTCACTACAGCTGCTCTTGATTATTTCACAAATAGCGCTTTTGCTGTTGCACACTCTATGACTCCGAGCAGCACTATGATCCCACACTCAATGTCTGTCAAATTGCGTTTTTTAACCACACCTGTTAAAAACGTTTCTACTAACGTTGTAAACAAGAACATTTCCATTTTTATAACACTCTCTTCCTCTGGCTAATCAGTGTAACATTATATCTCATTTACTTTAGCATATTAGGTGGTTATAATATCTTCGACACTCAGTATGTATGTATGTGTTTTTAATATCCCAACAAAAAAAAAGTCAGCATGAAACCTTCTTCAAAATTGTCAAATTGAAGGTTTTTTGAAGGTTTTATAAAGGATATTGAAACAAAAAACTGCAGTTTTTTTTAAGTTTTTAATTTTCCTGCATAAAACCTTTAAAATATCTGCATTTTCCCTTCAGGATTAAAAATTGAAGGTTTTTTGCAGGTTTTTTGCAGGTTTTTTGTAGTTTTTATGAAGGACATTGAAACAAAAACCTTTAATTTTATAGATCTTCAAAAAAACTGCAGTTTTCCTGCATAAAACCTTCAATTTCAAAATTTTGATGAACGTTTTATGCTGACTTTTTTTTCTGGGATACTTTATAAATTTGTAAAACCAATTGATAAAAAATGGCTTAAGTACAAAAACAGTACACGTCCAGAAAGTTCAGTTTGACAATTCCTACTTTACTTTAAAATGTTAGGTGGTTATAATATCTTCGACACTCAGTATGTATGTATGTGTTTTTAATATACTTTATAAATTTGTAAAACCAATTGACCAAAAATGGCCAAAGTGCTAAAACAGTGCACGTCCAGAAATTTCAGTTTGACATTTCCTATTGTCTTTTTTAATCTTTTTCACCAATATATACAAGTATAAATATATACGAAACTGGGGCATATGATGAATACGCTCGCTTGTCCAAAAGTTGTGTGGACGTAATACATTTTTGAGAACGGCAAAAGAGGTTCAATTTTAATGTAGTCGTGCGGATAAAAATTGTATTTGATGGATGACAAGAGCCAGTGGCCTTAGTTCAACCTCTTTTTGGTTGAATAAAGGTAAGGAGGAAATATTATTTTGTTTTGCCGAGTTCAGGAGTTTTAGTTTAGGAAAGCAAGATTTTAACGTGCAGAAGGGAAGGACCTTTATGTTTTAGAAAACCAATTCTTACTACATTAATAATAAAAAATAGGTTTTTGTCGGCCGGATATTCTAAGGTGCATTGCGTTTGGAGAAGGATATGACAGTTCATGCCAGCTGGCATCAATCATGTTTCGCCCGACCATTTCTCTGTGGTTCTTCTGATGTATTGCAAAGCAAAAGCAATCGTTCTGCTTTTTGTCACCTTCTAAAGGTGCATAGTAAGAGAACGGCCATAAAAGAAACCTAAACTATATTTTACTTCCAGGTTCGAAACCTTTTTATGCGTTATGGAGAACAGAATTGTCTATAACATACACATATGAGTTCCTGCATGAATATCGTAGAAATGTTTTTCAAAATTGGAAAGTTCCACTGTAAAAATATTCTTAAACTTTCTACTGGTAATGCGGAAAACATGTATACGAAAGGGGTAATGTATGTACTTGATGCATATTTTCACCTGTTCAGGGACAAATGTTTTGTAGTATCAAAAGAGTAATAATTAGATTTTATTCATTTCATATCGACAGCAATTAAGTGAACCAGAAAAAATTGGAATCAACAATAAATATACACAGAAAAAATAATGTCCATATGTGTGGTCGTTGAGCGTTAATGGCAAATTTATAATTATATATGAAAATATTTTATACATTTTATCCATTCTTTACATTTATCGCAAACATAGCGAGTTCATCTCGCACAATTTTTGTCATGACATCTTAGTTGAGTTTCATTTTTTTTTGGATAGTGGACGCAGTCATCACATCTGTCTAGTATATCATGTTTATTTTTATAGTGCATATATCTCTTTATTTCTTCAAATCTCTTCAGTGACATTGTATCAGCAATAAAAGAAAGTCGAAACGAAACATCTGATGAACAATATAAATTATAATTTGGGTATTTTATATTTTGTCACAGCCGTTTTACGAATGAGTTTTATTTCATGGATAGGGGGAATGCAGAAAAATCCCCAAATCACGTTTTTTTTTTAATTATTTGTCTAAAACGATGTGATTGGAAACACAATAAAAAGTGTTATGGGATTGAACATTTACTAATCATCAAGGTTTTAGTCATTCGTTAAATAAAACGTGATAGTATTTATTTCATTTGAATTTTAATGAATTTTTATTTTAACTATTATATTTTATAGAGTTGCAACACGTTTTGTTTCAGAGAAGATAAATGATTACTATAATCATTTTGGTAGGTATTTTTAAGTGCTGGCAATTTATTTCTCCAATGTATAAAATGTGTCTGCAATCGAATATATGATACACATTTTTCTCTTATATCTGAGCTAGTCAGTTATGAAATTAGCGGAAATATTTTGTCGAAACAAGTAAGTGCACCAAAACAATATAACAGATTTCCCCCCGAACACTCTTGGAAGAAAAAGTATTACACGCTTCCCAAATACCATGTACACTCTGAAATGCCAAGAATCCAGAGAGAGACTAACTCCAGTATGGAACCAATAAAAACAGCAAACTTTTTCCCTGCCCACTGAGATGAAAATATTAAAAAGATACGGGGCGTACCGTTGGATACAGGTTGTATTAAACCACAGTCAGCTGTCCTTATTGAAGTTCACAGGAAAGAAGGAAAGAATAAGCGACTGACATGTCAACACACAGTCGGCACATTATTTTGGGACGGAAAAGAAAAAACTTGCCAAAAGAGGTTCTCCGACCATTTTTGATCTTCTGCAAGGGGAAAGCAGTGCATTGTGTATCGGCCTTTGTGTTTTCCTGATACGGGCGGGGCGATTTTCCTGATTCGGTTGAGCAGACAGACGAAGGAGCGCAGTATTGGCTTAAATAATTGTCGTTTGGTTAGGGTTGTTTTCTTTGCGCTGGTCGCCCCTGGAAACTATCGGACATGCCACTAAACTATTTAGTTGCGTGCAGCTGAGAATTCCAAATTGTTTCCGCTCACAGGGCAAATTTAAATCGCTTAAATTATCCTTTTGATCGCTGTTGCGCTAACAGCTTTGGAAAATAATCGATAATGTGGCGATTTTGTTTGGAATGTGGTAATTCGAGTTTGAGTTGTATGCAATTAAATAAACAGAATCAGTGTGTGTGTGTGTGCTTTTTTAGTTGCTCAGCTGATTAAAAGTTGCAGTGCAAAAGTAGTAAATATATCGATAAAAGTTATAAATATATCGATACAATCGATAAAAGTTATAAATATATTGATACAATCGATAAAAGTTATAAATATATCGATACAATCGATAAAAGTTATAAATATATCGATACAATCGATAAAAGTTATAAATATATCGATACAATCGATAAAAGTTATAAATATATCGATACAATCGATAAAAGTTATATATCGATACAATCGATAAAAGTTATAAATATATCGATACAATCGATAAAAGTTATATATCGATACAATCGATAAAAGTTATAAATATATCGATACAATCGATAAAAGTTATAAATATATCGATACAATCGATAAAAGTTATAAATATATCGATACAATCGATAAAAGTTATAAATATATCGATACAATCGATAAAAGTTATAAATATATCGATACAATCGATAAAAGTTATAAATATATCGATACAATCGATAAAAGTTATAAATATATCGATACAATCGATAAAAGTTATATATCGATACAATCGATAAAAGTTATAAATATATCGATACAATCGATAAAAGTTATAAATATATCGATGCATTCATTGGAACAGGGCAGCTATTTTTTAAAGGGGGTTGTTCATGCGATAATTATCACACGGACATGCTAGTTCGATTTGTTTACTTTAAAGTATACCCTGTAAAAAATGTTTTCTATTTAAATAGTTTTTAAATATAGGTGACTAAATAAATATTTTATTTTTGTACTTAATTCGACAAATAAAAAATGTTTATGGCCAGGATGCCAGACATAACAAGGAAGGGAAAAATTATAATGTTTACATCATTTTTGGCCTGCATTCATTATCAACCTACTCGCAACTCAAGCAATTTATTTTATTAGACTAACTGTTGCTACTTGTTTTCAGAAGAAAAAAATGTGTAATTTTCAAATACATTATATATAAATTGAAATGCCATAGTATTTATTTCAGAAAAATAAGTTTTAAAGCACATTTTTATAGTCGTTATTATGTCAAAAATGAATATATATATATATATATATATATATATATATATATATATATATATATATATATATATATATATATATATATATATATATTGCCTTTAATATTTTTTTTGGAACAAATAAATTTTTTATATTTGATCTTCAGAAAATAAATAATGTTAAAAATACTATTTTTTGGGCATAACTTCTGTATACTCTCTTTATATGTAAAGTAAAAAAAAAAAAATATTATAAAACTTTATGTAAAGCACTTTTTTGGAAAGCAGTGGACAATGCTAAATTTCAAACATAACGATTTCATGAAATTTTTGCTTAAACAATCAATAATATATGAATACCCCTAAAAGCAAAATAATAAATCTTAAAATATTTTTTTGTGTAAAAGGTTCCTTATTCTTGCAAATAGAAATTATTATATAGAAATATAATAAATATAAACTTCCAAATTATAAAGCAAATAATATGTCTAGTGGCCAGTTTCAATGCAACTCTTTTTATATGGGACTCCTACTTTTTTTAAAGTTCAGTATTATTTGGGTGTTCAAGGTAAAAGATCTATGATGTCAGAATAGCCTTAGGGTCTTACTGAAAGAACTACTCAGAGCTACTTTTTTTTACAAGTGTACATCTAAGGAAGTAATGCTACTTTGCTTTTGTAGCAACTACAATTTTCAAAAGTCAGATTGTATGAATCTTTTCTAAAATATGTTGGTTTATTATATATTTTTATATAGATAGATACATATTTAAATGGAACGAGTCAAATAAAAATTCAATTTGTATTGTCTATTAAGCTACGTAGTGTTTAGTAAATTTGTAGGTTTGATAAAGTGAATAAAACAATAAAATATAATTGCAAATTTTAAAAATTGTATTAAAACATATCAATATTAAATGATTAGATGTTTTTATTTTATTTATATAGTATAATATTTTGGACTTTAAAGGATTGCCATTAATATCAAGCGACATTATATACTTAATTTTCAATTCAATCCGTAATAACCTGACATTAAAAGGGGAAATATTTGTTTATATGTTTTCCTGGTAGTGTGGACATAAGTTATTTAAAGTTAATTATATTTAGTTTAGTTTTTTCTTTTAATTCTCAGTCATGTTTAATAATTATTGTAACTTATAGTTGTATTATATTAAGAATCTATCTGATATACAATAAATATTTATTGACAATTTCGGTCTTTTAGGTATTGTTACAAAAAAATGTATCTACTATTTACTTCTGAAAAAGGATTTATAAAAGCAAAAATATAAAATGTCATTTCCATAAAAATGGAATTACGTTTGGCAACTGTTGACTGCCATTTATATTTACTGAACCAAAAATAAAGATAAATATGTTGGCTCTTCTTTTTAAAATAATACTATGCACTTCGAAATATGATACTAAATGCCTTTTTGAGATGCAATTTAGTCATTAATCTTGTTTTGTAACACTTATGTCACATATTTCATTATATATTGGTGTTAAACAACAGCTATCTTCAAATGGACAATTTTTTGTTGTTGTTTTTAAATAAAAAAAAGCTACTAATTTCAACTAAATGAATATCAAATTAGTATTTTTTTAGAATTTGGAAATATAAAAAACTTTACTGCAATTAATATTACATATAATATATATCGCGTTAAAATATATTAATTGAATATTTTATTCATTTAGGTACAAACTTCTAGTGTAAACGTTCATTTACAAATTCCTGTTTAAATAATTTTTATAAGAATTACTTTGTTTTTAGTACACTTTTTTTGAAACAATTGCAAAAGAGTGGTTTATAAAACTAAACTTAATGATATATGATATATGGAGAATTTTTTTTTATATTATAATTATTTACTACAATCAAGCACTACGTTACTGAGCTGTTGGAAATAGGTATTTGAAAATAAGTGAAATGTACTAATTTTTGATTACATTTGATGCATTTCATGACTCCGACTACAAATGAGTAGACACTTGCCTACATAGGCTGCCTTCTTAAATCACATTCAATAAATATCAACAATTACAACCAAGTCTTGCCGGGATTCAAACACAGATCCTCAGCACCGCAGCCCAGTGCCTTAGCCGTTAAACTACCAGGACGAGATTAAAAGTTATAAACAGAAGAAATGTTAAAAAAAAGGTGTACCAAATGTATAAGAAATAAGATAATTGAGTTGTAATGCCTCAGTTTTTATTTAAGCAATCGACATTCAAATAATGCGGAAAACCATCTTCTTAACGACTATTTCAAGTTTGTTAGGTTTCATTAAGATCGCTATGAACAGAAGCTGAGATTAACAATATTAAATAATCACACTGATACGTTTTTAGAAAGTACGGTTCAAAGCAAATACACTTGCTCAAGTATGAGCAAAAGTATTTGAATATGTTATACGTCAGTTTACAATTCAATTTTACTTAAAGAAAAGCGAGTAGGTTTATGTACTAATTTTTAATAGTTTTTTTTATATTGTTTTTAACTTACAATGAAAATATTTAGTTACTCAAATCTTTAAAAAACTTAAACGTGTTTTTACAAAGTTAAACATAGAGATTCACCCTATTTACAATGCCCATTATTCTAGCTTACATTTAAAATCTACTTACTGCAGATTTTTTAAAAGTGTATTAATGTATATATTCATGATATACAGGGTGTCTGATAATTATCTTTGCAACTTTGACACGCAATAAAAACTAAAAGAAATAAGATAGCTAAGTAATATTGATTGTACAAGTAATAGCAATGGGCAAAGTTCCATTTGTACGCAGTCGACGATGCGAAGACAATATTACATTTGAAATTGCAAACATTCCTTTAGATATGCAGGATTGTCTCTAGGAATAATTGGTTTATCGTTTGGTTATTTTACGCGTGATTGTCCATGGGGAATGTTTGTGATTGTATAAGTTGTTGTTTGTAAATAAAATTGTATTTAAATAATTGTTTTCTCCCTCATGCTTCAATTTTACAATTTCTAGAATGAACTTGTATAAAAAAACTACGTACAAATAAAACTTCAAGTGTTTTTGTTACATGTGCAAGTAGCATAACTATCTTATTTCTTTTAGGTTTTATTGCGTGTCAAAGTTGTAAAGGTAATTCTCATACATAATGTAACGTACACACAAATATGTAACGTACATTCTTGCCTGGTACACGATATAAAATTCAATGTTAATATATGAAATTCAATTGATGCTGAAAATAGTTATACGAAAGTTTCAAAGTACTGTCGCGACTGAAAATCCAAAAAATTTAGGAAGTTTTGTTTATGTAGAAAATATTCTGGAATTTATGTGTGAAGAAGACATTGTCATTTGTATATGAAAATGTCGACACCTTTCTAAAATAACAATTTTGAAGCATTTCTGGTTGTTTAAAAACCGGGAGTTAAACAAGAAATATAAAATAAGTTAATTTTAATAAAACTACATGAATTACTATAAGATTAAGTATAATTAAATTGCGTTTAATTAATAGGATTTCTTTACATAATTGGATATTTTAAGATTGAATGGGTATTCATGCAATTATATATCTAATTTTTTTACGGATGTGAATTATATACGGGGCTTTTTAAAAAGGATGTAATACCATGTAAATTTTACAGAATTGCTCAATAATTATTTATATTTAAAGCAGCTTTTTATCAAACTGACCTTCTATAATTTAATTGTGTTTTTGTTATTTTTAAAACACACTTATAATTTATTAAACTTATGTGCTAAACAAAATTAATAACATTTTTATATCAGACTAAAAATAATGTCGAAAAAATATTAAAATATTAAATTACTTGATAATGAAAGCAATGATTTGATAGTTTATAAAGAAGAGGTTAATGCAAATAGTTTTCGAAATAAAAATACATTATTGTAAGGAATTGTAGATCTGAAAAATATTTTTATTGTAAATTATCATACTTAAAAAACCTAGATAAGTCATTGTTTTTGGTAGATAATATAATTATTATTTTTTGGGATTATTTGCATAATAATTTACATGTTTGTTGATAACTGTTTTTATCATTTTTAAAATTTAATTCTCTAACTTACATTTTTAGTCCTATTTTATTGCAAGTCTTTATTCATACACAAATGTACTAGAGTTTTAGTATTTTTTGCTTCAAATAGTTGACCGTCTTCTTACATAAAAGAACATAAAATAAGACTTTCGTATTGTCAAGTGTTTTGGTCAATTGCCAAACCCTATATAATACATTATTACATACAGTTCAAATCCCTTAAAACCTTTTTTTTAAGTTTGAACAGCTTAAACTACAATTATTTCTCACTAATATATATTTTTGTAATGATAATTGAAAACCGAAGATAATGTATTAATTGTGGGTCTAGATTGTTATGAGAGAACTGAAGTTCCAAAAACATTTTTAAGGATAAATATAGTGCTTTTATCCTTTATATTTAATAAAAAATATATGTTAATTAAAACACAGAATATATGACTTTTTCTTTAAAAGAATGTTATGGAATTTGAGGGGGTTTAAATGAGATTTGCTACAATATTAGAGTATTCAATAATCCAAAAGTTCCAATGAAGGACTATTTTCAACAATTTTATTAACTTTTTCGCTTCCTTCGATTGAGGGTCCATATTATTAGAGTTTCGGGATCAAAAGGAAATAAGGGTGAAACATTTACAAAAGAGATATATACCACAAGCCTTCATCGGTGTTTTATTTCGTAAATTTTCAATTGATGAACATTAGCTTATCATCTGCGTCTAATAGACCATTCACTAGTCCCATTTACGCCATACCATGCTTTTAGAAACTTTATTCTATGAAATAAAATAATAATCCTCGAAAGTTGATTTTAAAAATTTCACATTAATCAACATTTGAATTGAGTGAATTGCAAAATAGCAAAAGTTCGCATCCAACAGTATCTGCATGTACCATTGTGTATAGCTCCCAGGTTTCTCCAGAAGCAGTGTTTTTATTCACACATGCATTGAGTTGTTCGTTATAGAAGGTGATGCATTTTTTTAATAAAGGGTCAAGGGGAAGAACAGTGAACCCAGCAAAAAAAGTCAGCATAAAACCTTCATCAAAATTTTTAAATTGAAGGTATTATGCAGGAAAACTGTAGTTTTTTTGAAGATCTATAAAATTAAAGGTTTTTGTTTCAATATCCTTCATAAAAGCTGCAAAAAACCTTCATAAAAAACCTGCAAAAAACCTCCATAAAAAAACCTGCAAAAAACCTCCAATTTTTAATCACGAAGGGAAAATGCAGATATTTTAAAGGTTTTATGCAGGAAAATTAAAAACTTCAAAAAAACTGCAGTTTTTTGTTTCAATATCCTTTGTAAAACCTTCAAAAAACCTTCAATTTGACAATTTTGATGAAGGTTTCATGCTGACTTTTTTTGCTGGGAAGGTCCACTGATTTTGAAGGAAATGCAAAACAAAGTGTCATGTCTCATAGTTATACTCAACATTTTGATTTTCGAACTTTTTAGTGAACACGCACTGTTCCGCTCAGTACAGAAACATTTTAGTCACCATAACGCCAACGTAACAGTCAGTATCATAGAGTCAATGGCAAAAAAAGTCATACCATTTGAGTAAAGTTACATTACGTAAGCACAAATTTCACTTGAGCGGCTATACAAGAAAACTCTTGTCTGCCTACCGGTTTGCTTGCCGAACTGGTAATTAAATTGATATAAATGTTCAAAAGTAAAAATAAAGAGTCAAGTCAAGTAATTTGAGTAATGTTTGTGCTTTCCCCCCTAGTAGATAAATTTCCTCTAATAACAAAAAAAAATTGGTAATTTGACAGTTACGAAATTGGTGGCAGACAACAAAATGCACCCTTGTCAAGTAATTTGCATATTCTTCATACAGGTTGCCCTTTCTCACCCCCTAACTTTGGAATGCCGACAGCTTTGTTATAAAGTGTATAAAACATAGGTATATTTAATTGACTATGCACTACATGACGAGACCGCGTACAGCGTCCACCACCGAAAATTTACGGAATTCGCGTGTTTAAGTCTAAAATTGTACTGCATACATGAAAACAGTCCATTACAAATCCCTTTGACGGAGCGGAACGACTTTAGTGGTCCTTGTATTTTCAGTTTTTACAGCAATACACATAAACTTTCAACTCATAAAAATATTATATGTTGAAATATTTTTAAAATTTAAAGCGTTGGGGTGTTCTTGGAAGCTATATCTATTAAAATATTAAAAAATATATATAATGTGTATGTGTTGGAAATGGAAATATAAATGAAACTGTTTTCTAGAGAAAACAACTTTAAAGTTTCTCTTTTTCTAACCTCTCAGAGGGATTTCTCGGAATAACTCTTTACGCTCTCGGTAGGTATAAAAATAAATTAAGTGGTGTACGTCAAAGAAACATACAAGTTTTGTACGCGCTTTATATATAGCAATAATGTGCTTACGTTATCTTTTTGTACAAAATTAGTGCTCCTCTACAACTATGTAATTGTCTATTTTTATGTAATTTTATATATGTATATATTATGTATATATATGTATATATTATGTAATTTTAGAGATAGTCACACTATCTCCGTAAATTTCCGCTAGGCGACGCTGTATGCGGTCTCATTGTTTGCACATAGTAACTTTACTGTACCTACACACCACTTTTATAATTATAGCCGTCGTCGTTAAAAAATGAAGGGTGTGAGAAAGGGTACTCTGTATTAAGATTATGCAAATTACTTGAAAAGGGTGCATTTTGTTGTCTGCCACCAGTTTCGTTACCTCCAAATTGCCTTCCTTTAGTTTGTTTTGTTATTAGAGGACAGTTATCTACTAGACAGCAAATCACATGACCTGCCTTTATAATTTTAAATATTTACATCACTTTGCATATCTGTTCGACAAGCGAAACAATAGACAAACAACCGTTTTTCTTGTATAACTACTCAAATTCAATGTGTTTTTACGTATTATAACTGTACTCAAATGATATGACTTTATTGTCGTTGGCTCTTAATCTATACTATAATACGTTAATATCTTGATTACAATGAAAGGTGGGACCTTATAACTTTTATTTGTACCATTTATATACCATACCTTCTGTGCAGTATTTTATTTAATATTGGAAATTTTCACGTTTTACTAAATCCCACTTTTCAAACTAAAATAATTTCTTTTTTCTTTTTTTCAATTACCCGCATCGTGTTTTACTTATATTTTACTACTTACATAATGGGAAATATAATATTTATTGGTCACTTAAAAGTTGTATGACTGTTTATCGGCATACAACCATGGATGTTGCTATATATGATTGCAAGACATATGATATATTTACCATGGCACTAACTTATTAACTTTGAGAATAAGACATGATGAACGAACGACGACACTGACTTTATTACCGCTGTATCAAAATTACACCAGTAATATTTCACTAAGGTAGTTTATATATAGATATACAGATTTATTTATATATATATTTATATATTTATTTATTTGAGTATTGAAACTTTTTACAAACACGTAAGTTGTACGTCGTACAAAACATTCTAGTGAATCTATGACTTATACAACAAAAGACAACATGAAGCCAGGAGAGCAACTGTCCACCTCACGGCAGGGTTCTGAGTTGCAGAGTCTCGCACTGAAAAATAAACAAAAATAGTGTTTAATATTAAACAAAGCAAATATATACATTTAGTGGCCAAGATATTATGACCACCTGGCCTTTTTAAGTAAATGAAATATGGCGTGACACTGCTTCCGACAGATGGCAAGAGTGGTAAAAAAGAAGAAAAAAAATGTGCTTAGCTTACAACTCTAGTACAAGCGTTTTGTTCGAACTGGAAAATACGCGATTTGCCAGACTTTGAACATGAGATGGTTGTGGGTGTCCGGGATCATGGAGTGACCATTAGTAAAACTGTTGCATTTGTGAAATGTTCAAGAGCATTTGAAGTTAAAGCATTTGTAGATTCGACTGTCAGCCAAACACTTGGGTCCCGACATGCCTGTCAGTCGTGTGATAGTCCATGTGATAGTCAGTGGCTACTGAATGCTCTATCGGAATTGAGAGTGACCAGGTTTGTAAGTGAGAAACCAAAGCATATTTTAATCGATAATCTTCTGAATAAACGCATTATTCGCCGTGCACTTTAGCGTATATGATATGGGTATGATCATAATATTTAGGCTATTCAGTGTATATTTTGTTTGACAGAGCTGTTATATGATTTATTGATTGTATGTATTACAGTTAATAAAGTTGTTATATCTGATAAATTCTAAATTTATTGTATACAAAAATAAATACCGAAGTGTCGCTTAATGCAAACCAATTTGATAAATATTACAAAATACATTAGTTATAAAATACGAAATTGGTGTGTGTTACTAAGAAATCTATAGACATTTCCCCGTCTCTTTCTTTGAATACTTCAGGTAATTTAAATTTTAATAATAAAAAGGTCTAGTTAATTAGAATGGTAACCAAATGATAATAACATTTCCTCAGCCCCTCTTATATAAACTATCCAGACATAAACTTTATTTAAAAATATCTTTTAATTATCCGAACTCCATAAAAATATTATTTTCAGGCACTTAAATTAATTCTACAAAATGATGTAGAAAAGTACTAACCAATTATACAATGCAATAACAACTAATTATATCTTGTTTAATGCATGAGGATAATATTGTAACCAAACTTTCGATAGAAACTACTCGAATCTACTTTTAAATACATGTAACAGATCAATTAGTTCTCAGTACCAAACACCATTCCATTAATTTATTTTAAATTAACAGTGTGCTTCTGAAAAAGATCACCGCTAGTCAAGAGTTGTTATTGAATAATTCATTTCGACTGGTTATAATAAAGAAATTCTAACGCCTATTCTAGACTTACTGGCAGAAGCACAAAAAAGTCAAAATGCGAAAAGTTTTGTACCAAATAAGAAAATCGCCGGATTCCGAGAGTCGCAATAACAGCTGTTAAAGACTGCAACACCATTTCCCATCTGCACATAGGCTATGCAGCTTTCTAAAATTTCATTGCGTCACGCATTTTCCTCAGCGTCCTTTCCGCACCCATTAGTAAGAAGACCCAGACTGTATCCCCGTTCTTTTATATCCCCTCCTTAAAGAACACGGCGGTCCGCGATGCGTAAAAATGCGTTCATTTCAGAAGGCCATAATGGAATGACAGCTAAAGAAGTGAGTCTAACAATGGGCCTAAAGTCCTAAAAATGTCCCTTGCTGGGGTCGTAAAAGGGGCGAAAATAGAATAAGAAGGCACTCATTGTCGCAGTCTCGTTACAGATGCCGTGATAGTCTGGAAGAATCCGAAGGCGGCTGCAAAACGGCGCAGTTTTTCTTTGCCAGGAAGAAATAAAGTCGTTAATGAAGGGTTTACAGAAGATTTGCTTCCTGTGTGTGTTCTTCTAGGAGATTAGGAGATCGCATCTCTCGTGCTGAGGCAGATTACATTTGTTTACTTATGGTGGGTTAAAAGGGGTAGTAAATATTTACAAAGGCTTCCAAAATTAAATATTTTAAAAGCAATAAAGTTGATTATTCGAAAGTATATTGGCGATATGCAACTGAATCATTATTTTGTAAAGGGAGATGGATAGTAAATGTGGAATATTTTGAAGTAAATACAAAAAATGCACAAGTTACCATTTTTACATCGAGCATGAATGGACTGTAGTAGAGCGACTATGACTTCATAATCGTGAAACCAACATCTCAGACCGGATGGCTCCAGACACGTGACTTCTTTTCAAAATTTATGAATGAAAAAACCTTCGCGATTAATTTATTTGGAAATAATAGTAAATGTGTTAATTCATGAAGTACAGGATATTTTTATGAATGAACTAGAAAAAATTTATGAATGGAATGACGTATGAACCACGTGTCTGGAGCCATTCATGTTGGCCTCACTTTGACGTTAGCGAGATTATAACATTATGATTTATTTTACTACTGTGAAGGATCATTTTTATGAGTGAATTTCAGTAAATATTAATATAATTGCAATTAAATATATATAACAGATCAAATTAACATACTGAAGCTGACGCAATTTTGTCAGTTGTAAATTTGCTTTCACTGCTTGGAGTTTTAAGTAATTTTTTTTGCACTTATAATTTTTACCAAACTTTTAATTCATATTAAAGAGATAGTGTTAAAGTGCTATTACAAATAATTGGATTTTAAAAATATTGTAAAATAGAGTATTTTCATGAATTTAAAAATTGAGTGCATTGATGGAAAAACTGGAGATCATGACGTGATATCACGACCATGAGCGTCAGACGGTTAAAGATTAATACAATAACTTTCTGCCAAGAATAGTGCTCATTGTATTTTATATTAATAAAAGGAAACTTAAAAGTTAACTATACTATTACAACTACTATATTATTACAAATTAATATAATTAGATATTAAAATGCCTAATGCTTAAATCAAAGTTAAGTTTGACATGTTAAAACATAGTTAAAAACAAATTTTTGACAACGCCATTAATCATTAAGATACTTCTTTCATTTTCTAGTAACTTCTAAAAAATACATATCTAAGATACACATCCATTCCACAATTGCACATCCATTATTTTTCTGACAGTTTTTTTTTCCTAGAAGTAAATGATGAACAGGCAAAACGTCTTATTTCTAAAATTCTATAAATGAATTTATTTAGGATGTTTAAAAGAAAAGTTCCAACCTTCCAATCCAAAAAATCTGAATCCTCATGGGGGCAATTAATACCACGATCAAGATACGAGTACTTATACATATTCTGACCATTCATAGATTATTGCATATGGCATGTCTAAATCATCAATCATTCAAACGCTGGTGACTTAATACCATTTCCCACTTAGGGACGTACTATTAGCCGAGGAAAAAAAATAGTGAAACTAAGATAAAACAAATAATAAAAATAATTTTGGAATATAAAGAACCTGTCATAATTTTTCAGTTGTTCATATAAATAATTTTTCAGTTTTTAAGAATTATACGGAAAATTTATTTAAGATTAATAAAAATGAATAAAGAAAAAAAGTTAACTAGGTAGTTTTTTGATTTGATTCTATTTAATTAAATAATGTTAATTTTAAGTATTATTTTTTATATTTTAAGTTAATTTTAATTAAGGGTGTATAAAAAAAATTCATGAAAAAATCTAGAAAGTTTATGCAGTAGAAGAAAAATTTAACCCTAATAAAGGTCTGTATTTTTACCTTATTTAAATGCATATGTGTGCCCCCTAGTGTATTAAAATAAAAGCATTTTTAGATATAATAGAATTTATATTCTTCCAGTAAAATTCAAAGTGAAATTAATCTAATGACATCCCCTCACATTAAAAAAAACTCGAAGTATTTTAGCATGTGATTAACTATTTAAAATTTTTAAAAATATAAATTTTTGACAAATTGATAAAATTATTGACAAAAGTAATTTTTTTTGACAAAAGTAAATTTTTTTGACAAAAGTAAATTTTTTTGACAAAAGGAAATTCTTTTGACAAAAATTAATTTTTTTGAGAAAATAATAAAATGTTTGTCAAAATAAATTAAATTATAAAAATTTACAGCATACCAAAATAAGAGGTTATTTCTAATAATTTTAAATTCTCATTAGATTTTTAGTAATGAACGTAAAACTTATTTATTCTATATAATTATGATCAATGCATTAAGAAGTATTAAACACTACAATTTCGATAAAAAGTAAAAAAATTATACATTAAAAAAAATCTACAATTAATAACAAATTTTAGATAAAAAAAATATTAAATACATATCAGTTAAAAAAATTTAGTATTTAAATCGTTCAAGGTAAAAAAATCTAAAAGTTTCATTTCTATCCATTTCGAATTCTTATTAGGGAAGAACGTAAAACGTATTTAATATCAAAAGTATCAACACATCGAGAAACAAATGTTGCAAACTACAATTTTTAAAAGTATGTTTTCCTCGTTCCATCTTCTTTTCTACAACAATATAGATTATCGCTTTTGTGTAATCAAGTCATTTCGAAGCAAAGAAAAGTATTGCACGAAAAATACGTTCTGTTTTTTTTTTACTGTAAGAATTCCTTAGAGAATGTACGATGAGAGTGTTAGACAGTTTCATACGTGTTTTAAACGAAAAAAGATAAGTTTCGGTGCATTCTCAATCTCAAAACAGATTAGAAACCATGAAAAATCCCCTTCTAAAAAATCTAAGCGCTGTGTATTGAAAGGTTTTTAAAAATCTTTCTTTATGGGCTCAGTCAGAAGCAATTTGGTCTTTATCTTTAAAAAAAAAAGATATTTTTAAAAATCAGTATTTTTTTTTATTTAGTTGATAATGAAGTACACCAATGAATAAAATTTCTTCATAACCATTGGTTATAATGTATATCTTACATAGACGTGGTGTAATTGAAGAAGATAATTTAAAAAAGAAGAATTTTAGTACTTTTTGTTTCCTTAAAGTGTATTCATAATTGGAGTTTTCAAGATAGCATTTATTAAATATTTATACCTAAAGTAGTTTATCTTTCAAAACAAAAACAAGCAACCGGTATCGCGACGCGAAATTGCTGCTTCATATAAACGAAATATTAGAAAAAAAATTTATTTTCTTGATACTTGCGTAAAATTTCTATCAAATTATTTAAAGTTATTTACCTCTAGGGATAAATCGAATATGACTGACGAAACAAGAACTTCATTTATAAATAAAATATATTTTTTCATTGATAATTGGACGGATTGCCCACCAGGTGGTATAAGTAACAAAAATACGAAATTGAACATACACCAATTTCCATGTCTAGACAGTGAGATCTATAATTTGACTAAGTGTCCTAAATCAATAGGTTGCACAATGAGTTGCACGTTATCATTATAGCCAATTCGAGTTGTAAACTTTAAACGCTCTTATGTTGAAACTCTTTTTACAGTCTTATACCGTTTGGCGTTCAAGCCGATCAATTATATAGAGATTTTCTGTAAAATTCGTTAAAGTTTTAACACACTTAACCTTTTGCACTCGTAATTATGCTTTAGAAAGTTAGCAAATAACTCGGAATTTTTTTTTCATGTTCGATCAAGTTGAATTTTTTTGATGGAAATGGTGTTCCAATTTAACTAGAAGGTTTACCATCCTTAAATCAAAAATTTAAAAATATAACCCCTGAATACACCCCTTGACCTAGGATGGAAATGTAGCCACATAATATTTTATTTTTCAACGTGTCAAAATAATTTATTGAAACTACTAAGAATACTTAAGTATATTACACTACACCGCATTAAAAAGCTAAGAAATTTAATAATATAAACAAACTATATAAACAATATTTAGGGGAGGAACGTAATGCCGGCACCTCCACCATAGCAAATCAACTTAGAAATACTTCGAACAGAAATGTTTTGGTTAAGTTATCCCAGTTTGCCCAAATAATTTCTGTTTTCTATAACTAGTAAGAAGTAAGTAACTGTAACAAAACTAACTAAAAGACAATAAAAACAACAAAGAAACTACAAACAAGAAACATAATAAAAAGCACAACATAAAGAAACAATTACATTTTATAATTCTGTGTTTTTTGTATTCCTATTTCTATGGCGACATACGAACGCAACGGTACAGATGCGATGTCCCCTGTACGATGTCCCCACATACGAGCGCGATGGTAAAACGAGTTATGTCCCCCATACGGGGACATACGAGTGCAAAGGGTTAATTGAGTTATTGACGTTAAATCTTAAAATATATGGAAAAAAATTATAAAAATATTACAATTTGATTTATTGTTTTTGCATCTGTATAACTTCACATGTAAATATGCGTCATTACTATATGATCCAAAACTTTTTCTAAGTTGTATTATGATATAATCTCTATTATGGTCGTATTTAAGTAAATACTTTGTCAGAATTTTGTTGTTGTCGACGCTTGGCATAATTTGATATTTTTATTACTGCCGTGCATGTTATTAACCCACTGACGCTCTCGCTATTTTAGCAATTGTAAAGTGGTTTTCACATAAATATTTTTTTCCTAGTCGTGCACTTTGATATTTTTACCAAAATTTTAATTCATTTAAACAGATAGGTTTTAAATTTTTTTAAAGAAATTAGATTCGAAAAATATCGTAAAAGGAAGTATTTTTATGAGTTTAAAAACTGGAGATATCAGGACGTGATATTACGTCCATAAGCATGAGAGGGTTAAATGACTCAATAAATTTAACATATTTAAAAAAATACTACAATGGAAAATACATTATCATTACAATATAGGTCTATGTTGTATGAAATTGAATTTTTTAGTGAAACAATTTATAATTATTAAAACAGAATTTTTTTAATAAAAAAAATAATAGTAAGAGAATAAACGTGTCAGGAAATACAAGAAACCATTAAAAACATTAAAATAATTCCATGGAAGTTAAGTATTTGCCTAACATCTTACTTTTACACTTGGCAATGTAAACAATTAATCGATACATAATATACAAAATTCTGAAAGAATGACGATTTAGAACAAATATATAGCACCAAAAATTAAATTAATATAAAAAAAACTATTAAATATAATGTTATGTTACTGTTAAAAATATTAGAAAATTAATATTTAATTATTTAAAAAAAACGACTGAAAAGTTAACTTATTTCTATAACACATTCTTTTTAAGATATTACTGTACTGAATATATGTTTGGAACAATACATATATGAATGTGTGCATTTTTAACGCATGTTTAAATATTTTTTTTTTAAAAAATGGCCCCTTTTGGATGAAATTTGTTGTTTTTATTTAACTAAATATTGTATAGAGGAATTTTGTTACTTTAATATACACTTATCTTATTTTTTATATCTATAATGATAATTAATATTTAATGGCCACTCCAGTTTGGGACTTATACTCTTCTATACTTTACTTAAAAAAATTTAAATAACAAGTAAACGTTTTGTTTAATCTGCATTTAAACAATACAAATACAAAAGTATTCGCTTCTTATCTTTTTAATTTAGATTTTAAATTACGCTACACGAAAAATCATCCCTAAATGTTGTCATTTTGATAGATCATCCCTTCCTTTCCATTTACCCTGTTACACTGACTCAAGATCTAATTAATATCTTAATTACCTTTCTGTATCGTCCCGAAGGAAATTAATGTCCCTTCAGAGAGCCTGCCCAGAACTTTTAATAATGCCGACCCAGACATTTTACCATAATTTTAAAATTTGAACTCTCATCGTTCATAAGGCTCCTTTGGGATGTAACGTGAGGCAAGTGAATTTCAATGCCCACCGTTTGTTCAACAGCTCGCTGATAAAGTGCACTTGAACTCATTGATGCATATTGATTACTATGAAGCGCCACACCCCTTTTATGATGGGGATATCTTTGGGTGATTGTGTCATTTGGACTATTTTTAGAAAATAATTAAAAAGGGTTTTTCATAAATTTCGGTGGCATGTATTTCAAGCAATAGGAAAATAATTTATCGCTTTGAAGAATTATATATGTACTTTAATATTTATAGTATTTGTATCGTATTATATTTTTAAATTTTTATTTACTTGACTAAATTCACCGTCTTGCTAAACATCCTATAAAATTACATCATATTGAATTCTATATTCCTCAATTTTCTCGGATTTGTTTTAGTTTTAAGCGCAAAAATATATTTTCTTTGCAGAAAATTTGTACATGATCTATTATGAAGTCAGACAATGTAATTGTATTTTTTGTTGTCGGAAAACAGTATTTTATGTGTGTTCTTTTAATTTAAAAACCCACCATTACTTTATTTATATACTAGAAACAGTTACCGCCGATAGAAAGTAGAGTTATAATAACAGAATACAAATATTGAAAAGTAAAAATAAATAGTAAAAATAATAAAAATAAACGTATAAGTGACGACAAAATTGAAACTTTTACCTTTTACACATGTTTGTGAGATAGTGGCTGTATTCAAATGCGATTGAAAAAAGAACGGCACACAACATAAACCTTCTAAAACTTTACTGCACTGAAATGTGGTACAGAATAATGAACATTATATGAACACGCCTAAACGAC
This sequence comes from Troglohyphantes excavatus, assembly GCA_963932185.1. Classification (NCBI taxonomy): domain Eukaryota; kingdom Metazoa; phylum Arthropoda; class Arachnida; order Araneae; family Linyphiidae; genus Troglohyphantes; species Troglohyphantes excavatus. Next base: position 38,790,196 of record OZ010676.1, read on the forward strand.
AGAATGTTAAAGACAACTCCAACAATTTCTCCTTAGCAACTGTATATCAGCCAATAAGGATTTCCATTCAATTTTTGTAAAATTATAATTAAACTTAACACTGATGTTGTACAGTTTAACAGAAAAGTAATATAGGCCGGAATAATGCATGGCATACATCACATAGTTTTTCGTATTAATTCAGTTTAACTTCGGCTTATATATGATAACATATTTATTTGTGTTCACAGGGCTATGAAGAAATCAAGAACATTCTAATTACGTTTTGTTTGATGATATTTTGATTCATACTTGCTCCACCTACAACTACACCAATACATAAACAAATGATTGATATTTTCGATTCCATAAGAAATATTTATATTGTTTTAATTATATATCATAAAATTAGAGAACGATTTATTTTTAAAAGTTCCTGGAAAGAAGAAAACATAGATTTGGACAGTTGAGTAGCGCCATTTCCCATCGTGCTTTATTTCAATTTCATAACCTAATATATTTATTTGGTGATCCGACTCTATCCGGGATTCGCACATAATTATTATTTAATATTATTTAAAGGAGAACCGAGCCCCAAATTCTGAAAAAAATGCTATTTTTTGCATAAAATGATGCTATATATATATGTAAGAAGATGTGTAAAAAATTTCAAAGCAGTAGAAGATAGAGAACATATGTTTTTGTTTTACATCTTTATATACCATTTATCATTTAACTACCTAGTTTTCGTCTGCAACATTTGTAATTTACACTAAATATTTTTTTAAAATTTTGGTCACGTTTAAAATGCCAAGTTTTAAATAAAGTACTTAAAACTAAACTGTTAATAGTTTTTGAAACTCTAATATTTGTTTTATAAATGTATAAATAGCTTTTTTAAATTAAGTTATAAATTATTTTTTTGCTAATCAAGGAACATAAAATTTTTAATATTGTTTAGGTTATGAACTTAAAATAAGATTTTGAAAACAATCATAACACATTTAACATTTTTTCAAAAATCTCTTCATATATATGTAGTATATACTTTTACGTTATTGGCTAAAAATGCAAAAACGACAAGTTTTAATTTTTTTTTGTTACTGTTCAGAAAAGATGTTCTAATAACGTAAAAAAATGGTATTTCTTAAGAATTCATTAATAAAATTATTAGGATTTGGGGCTCGGATCTCTCTTAAGAAAGTAGTATTATTTGGCTTTAAAATACTTACTTCGACTCATATTTTCGCTGATATGGAGTCCAGATGTCTGTTGCCTTCCGCCAAAGACCATTTCTTCATTGCTCATAGTGTAAATGCGGGAAATCGTAGCTGTGCATTTGAGCTTCATGTTGCCGTTCAGAAAGTGCTTGCTGGTCACGACGAACTTGAGGCCCAAGCTCGAAGTCTCTAATCCATCTGTATGTCGGGTAGTGGAGTATTCAGTTTCATATTCGGGGCCAACCTACGAAGACAAACAATACATGCACATTGTGGTTAGTATCATTAATCTTACGTCGTTAATATCAGGTTGCAACCGACAAAGAAAAATAATACATGGATAGTGTGGTTAACTATTTTAATCTTACGTTATTAATATCAGGTTGATAACTACAAAGAAAAAGTGCACGTGGACCTCGTGATTAACGACATTAATCGTATATTGTTAATATTACCCATTATTACATTGTTAATGCTAATACCCATTTCTTATCACTTGCGTTTCATGCATTTTAAAAATAGATTCTGATAAAGAAATGTAATGTTTAATTTATGTACCAAAATCATTGTTTAATTTATGTACCAAAATCATTGTTTAATTTATGTACCAAAATCATTGTTTAATTTATGTTCAAAATCATTGTTTAATTTTGTATAGTGAAGTGAAATGAAGTTACTTTATAGTGATTGTTACCGGATATTATCAAATATTATGAAAATATAATAAAACTTTGAATGCGTATGAAAAAGCTAGAATTAATATTTTATTCAAAACATCAGATAAACATAATTAGCATTTGTCAACATTTTGTTTTTTTGATAATAGGAAAATGATTAAATTGAATTACATTTTGGAATTGTACAGATTCTGGATGTAAAAATATTTTGAAATGTTTTTTTAATTGTATTCAACATATTAAACTTTAGACGACTATATTCTTTGATGACGCAGTTCTTAGAATTATAGTAAAATATATTCTTTAAAATAGTTAATCTCTTTACCAAAATTCATTCTTAACTTTAAAAAAATATATAAATTTAAAAAATAACAAATGAATTTTAGTAAACTAAACTGATTGATGACTATACCTAAAATATTGAATTATTATACTTACTAAAACAATAACAGTGGTTAAAAAACTTTAACAGTTGCAGTTATAAAATAATGGAATTTTCTATTGATTTTTTATTTTATCTCGATACTTACACAATGCTACCTTTGATACAATTATTCAAATAACAAATGGTGTGTTTGGTGATCAAATTATATTAATGTAAAGAGCTTATAAAATTTCATTTCCATATCAGTGGACAACTCTGTCAGAATTGATTACTTTTCTGTCAAATACAAAATTTATTTTGGACTTGATTGCAGCTATTGGTTTTGTTGAAATTATGCATTATTTAGATCTAGAAGTTTATATAAATGAATTTTTTATAAAAATGAAATCTCAGTTTCGCTGACACTTTTAATATTTCAAGGTATGCATTCAAATATATTGTAGTATGGTATGCCTTTAACTAATAATTTTGAATTAAAGGTGTACCTGTACGCAGTAATCATGGTTTGGTGTAAATTTAATGATTAATCACAAATGATGACACAAATGAATATCAGATTTCAAAGTAATAATAATTTAAGTAAAAATTAAATGCGGAAAAGTACACGTTTGGTACCATCGGTGGGAAAATGTATACTGAATTAGTATGTATGGTTAATATAAATAGAAAGTACTTAATTGGGTTTTTAAAAAAATATTATAATTTTACTACATTGTAACTAAAGCTTTACATTTCTGTAACCGATTAAATATTAAATTCTATGTAATTTTCGGTAGAAAATTCAATTATGTTAGAGGTGGCTGTTTTTAATGAAATTTAATATTTTAAAATTTATTTTGATCTAAATTATTATTTTCAATATTAAATAAGATTTGTATTGTGTCATTTTATCATTGTACAAGATCCGAACGGTTCGACTAATAGCTAAAATGTTTAAACTTATCTTGCCGGAAGTATATAAAAGTTCGCAAATTTTGCCTGTATTTCAGTTGGCGAGGAAGTTTGTTTAATTCGACATAGTTACGAAAGCTTATTAATGTACAAATAAAAAAAAACATTAGTAATAATATGTAAATTGTATTTTCAAGTATTAATTCTATAGATTAAAAAAATATATCATGTTATATACATGCTCTTGTCCTTTCAGATGAAATTTGAAACTTTTGCAAAATTTTAGACTTGTATAATTTAATACAAGGAAAAGGAAAAGTTGTATACAATTCTTCTTTGCCACAATTATACTAACAAATTTCTCCATTACAAACTAAATTATTTTTTGTTAATATATTATAATTATTAACATATAAAAAAACGACTGCGTGGAACTAAAATTAAGAAAATAAGTTTACAAAATATGTCATGTTCCGGTGGAAATTGATATTTTCTCTATGTAGATGCATAAACCAGGAACCCATTTTAAAGTAAAATTTATTTATATAAGAAAAATTAATCCCTGGATAGTTCTCCTAATTATATATAGTAATCCACGCAAAGATAAAATATTCTGTTATATTTTATTATTTTGTTCTATTAACAGATGCATTTTTCATAAATAACCTTGTACAGCTTGTTAAGTGTTTCAAATCGATATAAAACATTTAAAAGCATAATCAAAATATAAGATTATGGGGAAAACGGCCAACAGCCGAGAAATAAATAACCCAAGAAAAAAGACATTATTAAAAGCAATGGATTCCTAAGATAATAGAACAACAGTTATATGAAAAGCAAGAGAACCGCAGTCCTTAGTAATATGCCAAACCCCACCCCCGACTACGATAGGATTTGTATTGTCATCAGTATGAGATTGTCGACGAGGAATATTGGCCCTTGGCTTTTCTAGCTGGCGCTAATTGTATCTACATAATAGTGGATGTTTACATGCTACCAGGTTTCCGCAAAAGCGTTACACATGGACTAGGGACAGTGCTGGCCAATCCACGTGAACAATATGTGCACTTTTCAACAGTTCACCGAAAGCCGCCTTTACAATGATATGTAGCGTTGTTGCCTATAAAGATTAATTCGGAGCCCACATTAAAAGGTTATAGGAAGAAAGAAGGAAAACCTTGGTTTAATGATGGTAAAGTAAAGAACTAAAAAAAATCCAGACAAAATGAGAGAACATTTTCAACTAAAAGAGTCCTTTTAAAGGGGGTCAAATACATTTAACAATGTATACAATGCAAATACATTTAACAAGCTGAAATTTTATTCACAAAGGTGATTAAGATACTAAGTACCATACTGTTTGATTTAGTATTACAGAACAGGGCGCTATGATTGGGGTTTGATCGTGTGAAGAATCAGCTCACGTGATCTGAAAACAAGACGCGTAATCCTTCGCGACTAAAACGATAGTCATGGCCGAGAATACGGATTTTCAACTCAATGCGTACTACTGCATTCAATTGTGAAGTGGTTATGGTAGTTGAATGGAGTTTATAACGTCACAAGTATTAGTTCAAAGGTTAATTTAATCCGAAGTCATCAATGCCGATGAGCTGTATACGAACTAGCAACCTCGTGTTTCGTAGCAAGGCGCGTAAACCTTGCTGTCAAAACGATCGTCATGACCGATAATACAGATTTGCTGCTTAAGCCATCCCATCGCAGTGGTTTTGTTATTGATAAAAACAAATGAAATGGATTCTCTAACTTACCCTATCTAAAAACTTATCCATATATCTCAATCATAGAGCAGCAATACAGCAGGCAATGCAGTCTTCTATTAATGCCATTAATACACAATGTGTTAAGAGCAAAGAAAAACACCAAAAATGGTAACAATAGGGGTAGAAGGAAACTAAATCGTTTCTATTGACAAGAATAAAAACGTCAATATGTGTTTAAGGAGTGGAATGATGGGGTAGGATGGATGCAAGAGACTAGAGGACAGACAAGGGACAAAACACATCCAGAAAAACATATATGTTTAATACCTCCGTAGTGAAAGAGCTGAAGTCCACTTTTTTGAGGTTTTCACTTTGCAGCATATTTGAGGTCGCGACTCTGGTGTTCGCCGTGGGCCCAAAGGTCCCTGTCGTTATCTGAACAATGAAAAATTAACCAGCATTACAAACAGACACTGAAAGAAGGGAAGCTACCATCACGTTGAAGTTAAGACGCTGAAAATGGACTTCAACCCGTAGCGTGCTTGTTTTTAAAAAATGGGAAAAGGGATAAAGTATTGTATTTTTTGTTAAAAAATAAAATTCTGAATTACTTTTGGTATATCTTTTTTACAGATTTTGCCACTTTTCTGGAAAAAACTATTTACAATTTACACAGATAAGTTTTTACATTATACCTAAATAAAAACCGAATATATAAAAAATACCTTATTTTTAACGTCTATAATAATGAAAGAAAGAGTATGTGTGTTTGTGCCACGCAAAACACCATGTTACATTATACGGATATGTCTGAAAATTTATATAAATAATTTTTAACCTCTAATTATGCACCCGAGATCCATAATTTTAAGATTATCTCTCCGTTTAGTTTTTGAATTGAATTCATAACGGTTTTAGAAGCCATGATTTTAAATTTCCATATAAAAAGAAATGTCAAAACATTGTTGAAAACTCGTAAGATGTTGCCAAAAATAAAATACTTTAAAATAAATAATATATGCTTTTTGTTTTCAATAATTGAATTGCTTATTGCAGAAACCCCTTAAGTGTAATGTTAAATTAATGGCAGTTATAGTGTTTCTGAAATAAATGAATCAATTTAAGGAAATATATTTGAATATAATAATAATAAGTGTTTTAGAGCATCAACAATTGTCTTGATAATAATTTTTAGTACCTACAGTATATCGTTTGCTTTAACCCCGTGCAAAGAACGGGTATTTTTGCTAGCTTTTAACCATCGCTTTTGAATTCAGCATAATGGTATTTACCGTTACATTTAAATTCGAATGTTGTTTAATTCTCAAGTTAATTATGTAATTAACGTTGATGATCAAAATTTTTTGTGTTAAAAAGTATATAATAAATGTTGTAACTCTTTTCGTAAAAGCTTAAAGCTAAAAAATTAAAACGATTAGACTAACGGGGAAATTTGTATCCAATGCGTTTTAAACCACGGATAACGGCTAGTAAGGAAATTATACTCTTGAATTGATTTCAAAGCATTACTGAAAAACATCAAATGTGCTATAAATGAAAGCAATTGATTAAATGAATTAAAATTTTAATGCATTAAACTCATAAAATATTAACAATCTTGTTAGTCAAAATAGAGTTAAAAATTTAAAACTCGCAAGTTTGTTGTATATATTGAAGGTAAAATTATTTGGAAGTAAATGAACTTTACGAATGGGTTTTAAAACTATTTCGTTAAATAAAGTTCTTTACAGAGGACAGTTCTAAATTAATTTTTATGTCACATTGTTTGACGCGTCTCTACGTTTATATTATAGTCATATACACTTTAACGGATTAGAGGAGTATAGTTTAAGGGAGTACAGGAGATAGACACGTTTGACTTTTTTCTTTAATTTTGCAGATATAATTATAAATTTTTCGACATATGTCTGCACTTCATATTAATATAATCGCCTGGTCAAACATTAAACATAAATTATAATTTTTCTTTTTAAAAATAAATATTTACAAAAAAAGTGACCATTCTTCTTTTTGATATAAGTGAAGAAAATATTTTCTGAAAAACTATAAGTTGGCCTTTTATCAGCAATAGAATGTGTATGAACTGTACTTACAAATTTTTTTTGCAAAATAATTTTTATAGAAAATATTTTAAAAAACCCCATTACTTTCACTGGTCAAACTATTTTTAAAAAAAAATACTAAACAACATATAATCTGTATATTACTAATCCCTAAAGATAAATTAAAGTAATATGTTTTAAAATACACTGTAACAAATTTGGAGCAGTTTTTTTAAATAGATCTGGACTTATATCAATTTAAACTTGACAAAATAAGAAAAAAGTCATCACTGAGAAAATGAACTCAAAGTTGCGTATTCAGGTAATTTTGTACAAAAGCTTGTTATTGATCCGAAAAAAACAATTAATTGTAATTTGTTTAGAATTATAATTTTGGTGTCGATCGATTAAAAATTAAATGATATATTTTTAAAAGCAATAGAATCTTTTTGGATATTTTTGAATATAGTGTGTCATAAACCCCGTAAATAAAATGACCCATTTTTTAAAATTAATATAAAACATCTTACAATATTTTTACATAATTCATATAAAGACCTGAAAGACAAACAAAGCTTAAAAAAGTTTTCTATTATCCCGCAACATATGGATTTAGAGATACATTCATCTGGATCTGAAATACATAATTCCCAACGGGTAGAGGGCAACATTCATTTTATTGAAAAAGTTCATAAACAGTTTCGCTTTCCCAGGACAAATTTCCTTATTATAATAAGTAGTTATATTTATTTCATTACTCCGATGTCTACCATAATTCATTTTGGCAAAAAAATCCATTCTGAGAATACGTTTGCTTAAATGAAAATCCCGATGGTGATTACTCATTTTATCTAAAAAAAATAAAGGTACAAAACAAAGTGCATTTATCTTATTCTGAGTATTTCGATCCATTAATTTAAAAAGCGTTGGCTACATTTAGTTTTTGAGTGGAATTGTTATAAATTGGAGAGGGGGAGAGGTGTGCAATTCAAAAATTAGATCAAATAGTATACACCTTATATGTTTCTGCATGACTATTAGGAAAGTAATTTGGTATTAGTAAGAACTAAAATGTCTGAAGACGTACTATGTTGTGGATTCAATAAAGCGTGTTTCATAATTTCTTTGGTTTTTGAGGGATATAGTTGAAAAACTATGATTAATATAGCGAAAAGTATCTTATTACTAAATAAAGTTTTACTTCAAGTGTTTAGTTATATAATTTGTTAGATGGCATTATTTATAATATCGCTAAAATCGCAAGAAAAACAGAAATAATTTAACATTATTGACGGTAAACAGCGCACACATGCACGCGCATGGGGTCCATTTGGACTACAACTTCTTTATCTATTTATCGTCTTTGTCAAAATCTGTACTTTGTTTTTGAATAAAGGAAATCTGCAGACAGAGATTAAAATTGGATATGACCGCATATCGGTTAAGTTAACCATTTTTTTTTTCATTTTATGCTTTGCAATATACCAAACCCACCCATGTATGTCGGACAAACAAAGAAACGCCGCCCTGAGCACATTAAATCTGCGGTCCTTCCCGTATTGGACGGACGACGTTGCGATGGCAAGGTTAAGATTTGTTTAATCTGAATCGTGCACTGTTACGCGCTGGGGGATCAACGGTGACCTTGGCCCCAATTCCTCAAGGCACCAATAAATTCCTCAGTGTGACTTCAAAAATCCTCTTTTAGATCAGAATTATTTTCTAATTCTGATTCTTGTGTGTGAATCATGATCACTAATATTCTCATACTCAGAGTTCTTTTCCTCATCAGGAATAAAGTCTTTTTCAACTTCAGCAAACAGTGTTCGCTGTTTTTTTAACATTTTTTTTTCTCGTATGGACTTGGCATGGTAAAGCTGAGAAAAAGCGTCCGCAAACAGTAAATAACGGCGATCGAATGCAATTAGTATTTAATTAACGTGAGAAGTCCCGCGGGGTCCTATTATACTCTCAAGCGTGACAATCCTTTTGTTAGAAAGGAAATAACGACCAAAAGGAATTTTTAACACTTGGTAGAGATAAAGGGGCATGTAAAAGAGGTTTCTACTTGTAGAGGTTTGTACAAGCACTTGGTAGTATATATAAAGGGGCTAGACCAGTAAAAAGAAGGGGATATCAAGGTCAACAGCATATACCAAAAATTCTTTTCTCAAATCACTTGTGTACATGAATCACAGCCACGTCCTCCCGGGTTAACAGGAATTGGAAAAAGTACACACGTCATTGATAGCATTACTCATGACGTGTTGAGACAAGTATGGCAAAAACTTGAGTTATTTTAGAATTAGTGCATGCGTTACCAAGGAGGCCACATATGGAAAAACCTTTAACGCTTGTATAAAACTGAAGTGATTTTCTAAAAATTAAAGTAATTCTCTATATTTTCATGACACATTTTGTGCTGTATTTGTTATAGTTTTTTAACTATAGCCTTCCAAAATCACTGAATGATAAAATATCCTGTATAATGTGAAGTAAAAGTATAATTATTAAATGAATGACTATGGCATGGATACTCTTTTGTTCAGAATCTTTTTTAAACTTATCAAATATCTTAGAAGATAAATCAAGCCACCAGGACTTGAGTGATTGTCATATCTCTGATAGATGCTGGTTTTCAGTTGATTAATGAAAGTGAATTGCCCTTGAGATGTAGTGGTGGAGCTCTTACTAATGCAAAAGATAGATTAAATTTTTTTATCAGAATGAGAGATTAAACTACATTAAAAAATTAAGAAAAGTAAAATATATATATATATATATATATATATATATATATATATATATATATATATATATATATATATATATATATATATATATATATATATATATATATATATATATATATATATATATATATATAATTATTTTATAAGTCATATCACTTTTTTCAATGCACTATAATTGCGTCCTTTTTGCGCATACTGAATAAACGTAGTTAAATACGGAGTCTATATATATATATATATATATATATAATTATTTTATAAGTCATATCACTTTTTTCAATGCACTATAATTGCGTCCTTTTTGCGCATACTGAATAAACGTAGTTAAATACGGAGTCTATATATAGATATATAAAGACTGAATATTCGATCTTGTTTAAATATTAAAGTAAAAATTGGTAAATATTGTAGCTAAAGTAATGTTTAGTTTGTTTAGAATTATTGAGAAAGATTATTTGTATCTCTTTTAAAAGGAAATATTATACGTATTATACAATGTCTCAGATGAAGCCGGTTTAAAGAGAAAATTTTGAAAATATAAAATTTAATCCCTTATTACGATCATTTGAAAAATGAAAATTTCAGTTTTCTGATTGAATATTAGTATTTTTATTTTACAATTTTATACAATATAAAGTAGTTTGGATTCTATTAATGTTTAGAAAATCGTTCCGAAGGTGTTTTTTGTATATAGGGTGGTCTCAAATTGTTGGGCGGTAGTCATTGTTTGCCTGTTTAACTACACATAATAAACAATTATTTTATACTTTAACTACTTTGTTTGTTACTGAACCTAATCGCCTCGTTAAATATAAGTAAAATAGTTGTATTGGTATAATAAAATATTATTTTTGTCCAACTAAATATGATACAGCCAAACCATAACCATCGCCCCACAATTTGTGACCTTTCTGTATTATGATTTACGTCGGCAAATAATCAAAATTTATTAAATTATAATAGTGAAAGATATTTTGTGTTGCTAAATAAAAATTATAACTTTCCGATAATTAGAAAAATAATTTTATATTTTTGACCCTTATTCTTAACTTGAATATAATTACTGTTTTTATATAAAAACAAATTATGTATAACCTAAAGTGTTTTACTTTGAACTTTGGTTCATCTCATACACTATGCATTCGTTAGGTACTAGCGGCGTAAATTTTAATGTATAATGTGATTTCTATAACCTAGTAGATAAATATCCATTCTTTAAAACAGGCGACTCTCGTGTGCCACTTTAAAAATAATACGAGAATGAAAGATAATTACTATATAGCATTTATTGTTTAAAATATCCTAGAAAATGTAACTTTTGACATTTTAGAGATTAGCCTTTTTCTATAAAAATAATCACTATTATATGGAATTAAACAATCTCGAAATAGTATAAATAAACCATTTACATATATGCGAATATATTCTAATATTAAGTGGGTATTCATAAAATTTTGATATACGAATGGAAAGTAGAAGTATCGTGGATTTTAAATCTACCATTCTGAAAGCAAAAAATATTCGTGGACAAACATATTTTAGTTTTGTAAAGTAGTTTTCAAAAAGCGCTTTGTAAACGCCGATTTCAAGCGAAATCTCAAAATGCTGGAATTGAAACGTGAAACCGGTGGGCAGATTCCTTTTTTCCAGAACGATGACTTTGCATTTTCCTTTTCCTTACATTTGGAAACTAACTCATATTACCCCCGTTTTATTTTTTTCCTTCCAAACCCGGTAAACCTTTTACGAGATATTGTTTTACCTGATGCACGTGCTCAAAATACCAATATGTTTTTTTCATTTTCAAATTTATGATTTCTTTTATATAACCCGATTTTTATAAATTGTGTGGTCGTTTCTAGTCAAATGGAGTATATAAATTTCTTGATGTAAATGATTTCAGGATGAACTGTGAAACGTATGTTTTAGAGTGTATTGAGTTTTATTTATAGGTATAACTTATTTCATGTATAGTGTAGTACTAGTTAAAGTGCGTTGCAGTCATACCTAAAGAACTACGGCTTATTATTATTATTATTATTGTTCCGTCAGTCAGCCTATAAGTATATCTCTATATAACCACCACATAGCTGAAGGACTAAACAAGATAAATATTCAAAATTTGCATACCGTAAAACTGGATGAATAGAAGTATATAGCTTTGGACTTCACATATACATATTAAGCCTTTTTCTTGTACACTTAAAATTGAGTGATATCTGAGTTGGGTGATTTACTTTTAAAGCAACTTTTTTAAAACTTCCGCAAAAAAGAGTATGTTCCTAAATATTATTATAAAGTTGGTAACAATAAAAATACCTAATTACAAGTCAATATTGAAATAACAGTTTCTCTGAAAGAATAGCTTAATTGAAGATTTAGTCTGCGTAAAAAAACGTCCTTAAACATTTTTCACCTGTAAAATTAAAAAATAAATAAATACATTTATTAATAATAAATTAAATTGTAGAAAATTGAAGTTCTTATTCAAGTTTCAGCAAAAAAAACTTTGAAATTTTTTTCTAGAATTTGATGCAAATTAAACGGAAATTAATTAAGAATATAAATTTATTATTTTAATTAATCATTACATGCCAAAATACATGTGTATAGTAATTTATCTGGTATGTAATAAAATAAATTTTAAAGTATATTTATACGTAAGACAGGCTTTTCATACTCTATTTATGTGTAGTAGCATCAATAAAGACAACAATAACCTTGACCTTTCAAAATGTATGGAAAATATAATACTCTGTTAGTTATTCAATAGCAATTATATTCTTCTACAAGGTCAATTCAATTACCAGAACTTATCTTCCAAGCTTCATGAGATTCTTGTATATTTTCACTTTATTTGGTAAACTTTAATTAACTTATCACTTTCTAAGTGATTTTTAAGTGCTTTAATAAAGACGTATTATCGTCTAAATTCCAAAATAACCAGTTGATATTTTGATACTCACTTATAAAGGTATTATGAATTACTAGGTTTCTGGGGGTTATTTTAAAATCTAATTCTCTAATACTGTTACGAAATTTAGCTTAAATATAAAAATCTGACAATACAGCTTTTAATATAACTTATTCCCCTACCCTGTTAAAGAATCTATATTTACATTTCATGGATTCTATAATTTCCAGTTTGTAGGAACTAATTTTAAGAGAATTATAATTCTCTTAAAATTAATTTCTACAAACTGGAACAATTTGATCATATCAATGAAATTAAGATTGTTATAAGTATTCAAGTAAATATTTTAATTTAATAATTTTATCTTCTCCTTCGTAAGGTGAATTAAAAGAAGTCCTTAAGAGGGCTGCGCATCGCTAATGCGCTAAGTAGGTCATATGAAATTTTTTTTCCGCTAAGTCTTATTTGGTGATGGAAATTTGAAACCTCAAAGATGCGGAAACCATTACCAAGATTCTTATTTTTGAAATGTTGATGGATGATGCCCTGATGAGACTTTGATTACGCTATTTTATCTAAATACTAAATAGGATTCTTTTGCACATGGGGTATACTTTAGAAAATTTTGCTCAACGCGTCTTTAAAGTTATCTACTTAGCATACAAATGAAAAATGTTTAAGCGAAATAGTGTAAAAAACATATTAAAAATTGTTTGGATTAAGTGAAAAATATGAATTGTAAATTTGAGTTTAATTTTTCGTTAAAATAAGCTTAACTTTTCGCTAAATTATGGTTCATTAATTGAATATTTTATTTGTAAACTTAATGTATACTACAAATATAGTAAAGTCGCTGAAATATATGACATTTGCAATCAATGTTCACAATTCCAATAAATATGGAATAATCGAAATATTATATTTTGTGCTACTTATTCCATGTATTTAAATAGATATTCACAGTATTACCATTATTATGAAATATAGATATATTGCGAATCATAAAAATATAAATAATTAGAAGATATATATCGCCATGTTATTATGCATTGTTTATTGTACATTGTTTATTGTTTATTTAGAAATACAACCACAATCTATGTAACTGTTTTAACATAAATCTATTGATTCATTATTAGTATTTGAATAGTATATTTAAAGTAAATTAAAATGTTTCACCAGGAAAAGTCACAGTTTGTACATATTGACATTTGTATATGATAGAAATTCCCCTTTAAATTTTATATATTTATTTCAGCGTAGAAAAAAGAGAAATTTCTCGATAACGTTAACAGTTATTACTGTATAAAATATAACAATTTAAATTTTTCAAAAAAGTATTTCTCCGCTTAGCTGAATAGCAATGTAACACAATGTATATCGAAAAGGTAGAGTTTTAAATATGTAATTACAGTAAGTAAAATTGGTAAATTTCCCAAATGCACAAAATAAGTTAAACACATGCGAAATGTTAATAACCATAAATGTCACAAATTAAAATTTAACAAAATTATAACAAATTGAAATTTATGACTCATACTTCAAAATTGAATTTTTTAAATGTAAAGGAATCTTAACACTTATGATTAAATTTCATATAAAAATTGCCTACGATGGTTAGGAAATACATATTAAAAGTAATTTAATTATAAATTAATAACACAATCTATAACAATCGATAAAAATAATATTGGTACTTCATGATGAATCTTTAATCTTTATATATAATTCTCTTACGCGGTGAGCAAAAAACGCTGTACTTCGTTTCTTAATTTGGCAACACAAGGTCGTCAGGTAGTGAGCAAAACTTCGCCACGTTAGTCTTAGGACACATCTGGCATTCGTAATTTTACCTTACCGTATAAAAATTGGTTTAATCCTTTGGCGTATACTATTTTTGAGGATTTTAGTTGAAATTCGTAAGATAATAAGCGATATTATTTTAAATAAAAGAAGTTCAAAGCGTATTACAATGTAAACAACAAGTTGAGCACAAAGAGTTGCTCAACTTTATCCCGTCCCGCGATAAAGTTGAGCTAGCTGTCGTGACGTCATCGAATGTTTGACTGCTGAGCTAAAAAATAACTGGAGTGTAGACTACGCATGCGCTTCTTTCCACCTTCACTTTTTCAACAAAGTATAAAAAAGACTGTTTCGCGTTTGCAAATTAGCTAATTTTTTTTCAATTAAGAGAGAATTTATGCTCAAATATGTTATTTATATTATAATTATAATGCAACGAATCAAATTACTACGGAATGTGCAAAGAGGATTGTTTTCCTCCTTGGTTTTCGAAAGCATCCCTCGGAAAATTCCAACTGGGTACTATTGTTTTCTATTTATAGTTTTTTAAAAGCAATTTAGTTAAAATATTGTTACATTTTATATTGATTTGCATAGTGAAAATATTACTTCATTGATTAATTTAAATTTTCAGTTTCAACTTTTTAAGTATTATTTTGTTACTAGGACGTAATGTTATTGTGTCCTGCCTTATATAGCAAGCGAAACGAGGATAGGTTTGCGAAACAAATCAAGGACAATTGCTTAGCAATCCTCCGGAGGTTGGCGGAGCGTCAGCGGAACAGGATGCGGAGCCCCCTAGTATATTTTAGTTAGTCGTAACTCCTTTATTTTTTAAATCTAGGATCCGGGACTAAGTAATAACCATGTCGGAACTATCGTTACATTTTTTCTTTGCCTTCTGCAGGTATATTAACTGTATAAAACATTATATTTTCAATTTTGCCAAATATGAATTTGATGATTTTTGACGTCATTTTTCGATTTCTTAAAAAGTTTAATTATACACTGTGTGTCCGAAACATAATGACTATACTTATATCCCATACGCTGAAGTGTACGACGCTTTGCTGCAATGTTGGTCTTCGGTTGTCCCTTACAAACCTGGATACTCATATTTCCTCCAAGCATTCAGTAGTCACTGACGACTACAAGAAAAACGTTGTGACCTTTTTTAGTTTTTAGCTAACAGTCCAGTTTAAACACATTCACTACAGCTGTACCTGAACATTTCACAAAAAGGTAGCGGTTTTGACGCTCTTTTCCTGATTCCGGCTACCCATAATCACCCCTCATTCAAAGTCCGTCAACACGCTGCTACTAACTTTGTAAACAAGCACACTGCCTATTTTATATCTCTCTCGCACTCTGACGGAAACAGTATGACGTCATAGATAATTTACTTAAAAACGCCAGGTGGTCAGAATATTTTGGGCAATCAATGTATTTCCCCCTGGACAATCATAGAAAATTATTTTTATTTCAATTAGTACCCCTATCATTTTTATCAAAAAACCAACCTACGACTATTTCAGAGATATTTATCTCATCACATACGACTTCCCCCCCCCTCTTAATTCTCATTAATATGTTTGTGATTGTCTATATGAAGATAGTTTGTACTTACTAATTCATCATTGATATACCATCTGAGGGTAGCAGCTGGCTTCGATTTTGCGGATGTGCAGTTCACAACTACAGTGTCGCCAATGCGATATTCCTGGTTGCCTCCAGTCAGTGTGGGGCCTTCCGAAGGGAGAACTAGAAAAGAGAACAGAAAGAAGTCGACTCAACACAGAGTCTTTCGTTATTGAACAGTTCTTGAGGCTATTTTATGGCCAACACACAAATTAGATGGCACGGAGAAGGGTGTTACGTGATTAAACCTTTTTATTGCGCCTGAAGAAAGTAACATACATGTAATATCAGTTTGGTTTGTGAGCAAGGTTAATGGAATAAAATTATAAGCCTTAAAATGTATCATGATTGTTTTGCTATAAATGCATTTCTCGTTAAATAGTTATTTAATATTTTTACCATGTAAGAATATAATTTATTGTATTAGGTGTATGGTTTGTTTAGTATTACTTTTTTTGTTGAAACTTTATTATTTAGTTTTTTATTAGTTTTAATAAATTCTACTAATGAAAGTAAACTTGTTACAAAAATGCAATTTTCTAATTTATTTAAAAATAGCTTTTATAAATTGAAGAAATTAGTTTATCGTGGATATTTATTTGCAGTGAAATTAAATGTGAAATGTTTAATTAATTGAATAATTTGATGTATGCATTAAGACTTCAGTGAAACATAAATTCCCAATGCATGCTTTAATGATGTATGCATTATGCCTCTATGTGGTATCACATAATTAAAATCCATTTCCAGCAAATGCAATGTGGTGGATGCAGTTTAGTAGACTAAAAGTACTTTTTAATGTGTGTCTGGAAAACTATAGTGAAAAGTACAGATAACTGGGGTTAAAATTACTATATGCGATTAGTAGTATTTTCAAAAATGAACAATAACTGAAAAAATATTTACTATAAGACAAACAATGTAGATATAAAATTTATTTTATTATGATAATAATTTTGTCTAATAATATGGTATTAAGTATCTTAAAAGCATGTAAAATGTCTAATATAGTAAACTGTAACAACATTGATGCATTTCAATTTCAATTGTATACTTACGTTCCTTTCCTTATACATAACTATGTATATAACATAAATATACAGACTCGAAACTGTATTTGAGATGATATTTAAAGAACCGTAAGAACCTTTTTTACCTTAATATTTTTATCCTATAACGAGTTTCACTTCTGAATTAAAAAATAAATAAATTAACTTACCAAATTTAAAATTCTAAACCCCATTTTGTATGATTTCTCACATACTTTCCATTTTTTTAATGCTCTGAATAATAAACTTACCTTTTCAGGGTAACTAGAATCATTAATAACAAGCTAACACAATTCACCTGATAATAAATAACACAATCCATTTAAATATGCATTTAAATTCATTTATGAATAATCTGTTAAATAATCTACATATTTACTAAACAAGGAATATAACAAGCTAAAACATAATATGAATTTATCTAAAAATTAATTAGTATTATTTATTTACTACAGAATATTCAATAAATGTGTACAAACGCTTTTTAAAAATAAGGACCCTATTATCCTAGAACTAAGCATAAAATAAAAACAAATATTGAAATTATTTGGAAATATATTAGTTAGTTATAATACATAGTAAAAAATGTTAGTGTTATATAAAAAAAAATTAATAGATCTGTTACAATATGTTTTATGATCTACGTAATATAATTTTTATATAGAGATATATATTTAGAAAATTATTAGTTACAATATAATTTATAAATAATAACAAAGTAATTGGATAAATAATTGGATATAGTTATTAGATTTTTTTTTAGAATATTACTATTATTTAATAATCATTATTTATATAATAAAATAATTTTGTAAAGAGTACAACTTCATGTACTTTGTTTAGTAATGGTATAAACGTGCCATACCAAAGACTTTCATCTCTTTCTCAGCTTCGGCAGTATCAAAGGACGGGGCCTCGGCTGATATTTCACAGCGGTACATTCCACCGGAATTGAGATCAACGTGTCGGAGGTACACAGAATTCTTTCCTGATTTCGAGAGCTGGAATTAAAAGGGTAAAAAAGTTTTTAAAACATTTTAAATTAGGTTTACAAAATGATGTACAACATTGATAAAAATTAATAAAACAGTTTGCGTTCTTAAGTAGGCTAGATCCACTCAGATTGAGGTAGACAAAATAAGCATTTTGTTTTAACGATCCTCATGGGGTTGTGCTGCGTAATTTATTTTTAAATGCTGTAAAATGGAGATATAAACAGTTAAAAAATTAGATTTTAATTTAAATTTAAATTAGATTTAAATTTAAATTAGATTTAATTAAAGTTTTTAATTTAAATTACATTTTAACTTAAATTATATTTTAATTTTAATTATAATTTAATTTTAATTAGATTTTAATTTTAATTTTAATTAGATTTTAATTTTAATTTTAATTAGATTTTAATTTTAATTTTAATTATATTTTAATTTGAATTTTAATTATATTTTAATTTGAATTTTAATTAGATTTTAATTATTTCTTAAAAAAAAAAAACCCTGCGAATAAAGATGAAACGATAGGGAATAGAACCCTTTTAAATAATATGATTTCAACACAAAACTTTGACATTTAAAATATTTTTAATTTTAAAAACTATAATATTTTTTTTATTGTATACCAGATTTTTGTAGGTTTAATCCCAATTATAACCTGAAAACCATACGTAATGTTAAAAATTCAGCTAAAACGCAGGAAAGGCATGATATTAACGTGGAAAATACTATTATGCATGTCAGTGGCTATTGTTTTCTTTTTTACATTGTTTTTAAAATATTTCAGTTAAAATGTTATATTTTATATTAATTTCCTTGAAGTAAAAAAGAAAGATGAACTCAAATTTAAATTTAAATTTCAAATTTAAATTTAAATTTTTGAAGTCCTTCTGTGCGTCCGGGGGTTGACGGAGCGTCAGCGAAGCCCCGGGGCGGAGCCCACTAGCATATACATAAAACAATTATTTTTTTTATTATGAATATTCAACTAAATAAAGACTTTATACAATTTTCTCCAGGTTATAATTTCATTTACTCCCCCGCTGGGAAATTTCGTAATAAAGTTTCAAAGAAATGTAGCACGTTTCCAATTACTTCATAAAATATTTATTATTTTACATGTAGTTAACTGAATTAAAGAGAGTGCCATATCTATCAAGTGTTTGGTATTAATAGTTATGCCTACGTTAGCGAATTTCATAGAGTGTATTTAAGTTGCTACAGTGCGAGACTAGGTAACTCACACGTTTAAATTGATTGATGTCATAGATTAAAGGCTCAAAAATCATTATCGCGTCATTTTATTCCAATTATCTTAATTAAGAATGATAGATCAATCACAATTACGGTTATGCTAGAGACGTCAGACTTGCTGCAACTAGTTACGAAATATTTTGTAGCGTATGATAAAACATTGTATCTTTTTGTAGGTTTTGGCACACTTATTACTCTACAGTATGCAAAACGAACTAACCCATTAGGTATTTTCTTGTGTAATTATAAATATACGGCCTTCTGCTAACTATCGAAAGGATTTAAGACGAGTTTTGTAGTTCCCATATATTTATAACCTATTTTTTTATTTATTGATTTAGTTTGCTGGTTTCATTTAAAATTTTTAACTGTTGTAAAATGTTTATTTTTTCATAAATATTAAATATTCTAGGCATCAATTGAATGGTATTATTGAGAGCTACTTTTTAAATATACAGTATATTAACCCTTTGCACTCCGATGTCGCCTCTCAGGCGCCAGCATAACGATCAGTTCTTTTGTTTCCCTGTTCTTTAAAATAAACGAGAGCAGCATGATCTTGTGTTTAAAACATCAATTCTTTTTTCAACTTGTTCTCTTGCAAATACAAAACATATTAGGATTTTTTCCCCTTTATGAGTATAAAAAAAATATGTGGAAAAGAACGTAAAGAGGAATAATAGTTCCATAGAAAGATCACAAAGTGTTCTTGGAGTGCAAAGGGTTAAGTTCCAAAATAATTTTAGGCTTAACGCATATCTAAATGTTTTCAATGATTTTTATCACATAAATAATAAAAATCATTCAAAACGTTGAAGGATTTTTACATCTGAATTCGTGTGAAATTTATACACATGTTGAAGAAAACTTTATAGCAATAACAAAAATATTTTTATACAAAAATAACAGTTTATATTTATTTAAATGTTATATTTAGAATTGTTAATATTTCAAAACATAAAAATAAGTGTTATGACTGGGCCAATTTGAGGATACATTTTTACCACCGGACAAAAGATACCTTAAAATGAATTCGATATCTAATTTTAATAATCCCTTCATTGGCCATAAAAAAAAATACCAATAAATCTAGCTTTCAGTTATCGCGAGGCTCGGGAGATAGTTCTTTAAGATTGTGCTTTTATAGACCGATCTATGGACATTGGAGTGGAATCGTATCAAAATACAAACACCGAACCGAAAAAAAAGATCGCTCTTGGAGTCGGTCCAAAACGCCAGTGGAATTTTAATGGAGATCTATGTGTTGGGGGGTGAAGACATAACGCTTATGTCTGAATTGGGTATTGTGAGAACTGCCTTCGTGTATTCAATCCCTTCAAACCACTCAATATTCGTAGCGCAATTCGTGTGAAATAACAAATACACGTCTTTTAAAAGGTGAATGAACTGTATTTGAATATTTGATTTGTGTTCTCACGGATTTGTTTACAATAATATGCAAAAAGTATGATTGGGCATTTGTTGAGGATTTAAGCGATAAATGCATGTCAGTAATAACGGTAAATATTAACAAATAAAATGACAATATTTTGTGCATTTTACGTCTTTTATCATAATTAATAACTTTCTTACAGGGTGATGCAAAAGTAACATTAAAATTAAAATTTTATAATTTTGAAAGTATAGACAGTAGCATATCCAATGCCTTTGAGAATCTAGCTGATGTCCAGGAAAAGTAAGTGGTGCCCCACTCCCAATTCTGTTCAATATTGTAGATGAGGTCCATGACATATTGTAGAACATAAATGAAGTCTTCCAGAGAAAGGTTTACTCCATTACATGCTTGTACTCCATAAAGCAGACAAGACAAGACAATAAAGCTCGCATACAATACAGAGCAGCTGACCATTCTGGATATCCTTGCCTCTCGGGGAATTGGATCTAATGAAATCTCATGAAAGTTTTGACTAACCACTTGTCCTTTAACCTGAAAAAATGAGGAGATCAAGGAGTTCCTTACAAAGATATGATACTTAACGGAAGTATACCAGCTAAAAAGCTCACGAAGCGGGAAAAAACTCCCGATTTTCCTTCTACACCTCATCAGGACTGGCATTTTTAAGAAAATACTATATCTAGAGCGACTACTGTACTCCAAAGTTCGAGTAGAATACTGTAGAAAGAGGAGGGATATCCTGTAATGCTATAAGTGCCAAGACTGGTGATATGTTTCCCTCTACATTGACATAAGCACCCGATGTTGTATGTATAGCGGTGACCATGATAGCAGGAACTGCAGCCGACCGAAAGATGACAGAGCCCCAGTTGCTCAGTTGGTAAGGCGTTCAGCTACTAATCAGAGGATTTGTGGTTCGAATCCGTGCAATGGACTTGACATAGAAAAGTAAAAAAGTAGTGATCTTGCGATCGGAGGGTTGCCAGCTTCGCTACAAAAATACTAGAAAGTCGTCCAGAATATCCAACAAATTATACTGGCGTGTATACGGGGCTGGTGCACGATACATCTGATCGGGGTCCAAAGTCCCGACGTCTATTGAAGGCGTTGGGTGCCAGTTCAGGTGTTTCCTGGTCATCTGACCATGGTTCTAAAAATAACGAGGTGCGTGTATGAATGTGTATGTGTCCCCGGGTCTTTCCTTCGAGATTGACCCCGAACCGTCGCCAATAGCCCACTGTGCAGCTCTAGTGCGACGTTAATTAACCAAACCAACCGAAAGATGACAAATGTGCGTCCCAACTGTGGAGGTGCCCACCCAAGTTCGTTCTTAGAATACAAGCACATATCCAAGATCTTGCACCATCGCAGTACAGTGCCTGCTTCTACTGTCTCTACAAACACCACAAAATGCTATGCCCACAGCTGATCAACCCCCGATTCTAGAAAACTACTGTGGTGGATCCAGTACTAATCAGCTATAGCAAAATTACAGAAAATTGTCGCCGAAATATCAGGTAATGTTGACAAATTCTGCAGTAAAATCAATTTTAGAGATAAGGTAAAAATCAGCAAGAAAACCTAGTAAAAGAAAGCTTTTTTTTGTATCTAGATAAATTCCAGTATAATCCGCATCTTGGCGAATCAAAAGAAAACCGGTTTGATTCCTGTCCCTTCCACAGATGGTGATACTATTATCGTCTGAGTTTCCCACGAGTCCTTGTACATACCTTAGTAAAACGATCTGGTTTTAAAAACAATAGTTTACTAGTAGTTCTGGGAACGGTAGACTTTGCGACCAAAAATAATTAAAAATTAAAATAAAAACATATACGTCGATTTTGATGACTTCAAACAACATTCATAAAAAATTCGAAAAAAATCGAACAACGTGTTTGGTCGTAAATGTATAACAAACAAATGCATTTACAGACAAACAGATGAAATGCTGAAAGGTCGACTTTGAAACATGGACCCCACTCACACTCGGTCAATAAAGAATGTTCGGAACCAGCTTTTTTCAAGCAATATATCCAAACATAATTATTAAAGAAATTATCAAGAAATAACTTAATTTAAATATCGATATGGGTGTTTAGCGTTCATTAATGTAAAGATCATATATATGGTT
This sequence comes from Troglohyphantes excavatus, assembly GCA_963932185.1. Classification (NCBI taxonomy): domain Eukaryota; kingdom Metazoa; phylum Arthropoda; class Arachnida; order Araneae; family Linyphiidae; genus Troglohyphantes; species Troglohyphantes excavatus. Next base: position 38,813,086 of record OZ010676.1, read on the forward strand.
GATTAACGTACATTATTTTAAAAGTATAGGGGGTTCACGACTTGTTGGGAAATGGGCATTGTTTGGCTGTATCGTATTTAGCTGTATTATTGTTGTGCTTGACTACTTCGCTTTTAGTAGCAATATAGATAAAGTACAGTAAAAAGAAAGGTTTATTTTGTGAAGTTAAGCAGCCGAAAAATAAAAATTGTCGAACAATTACGGATCAGTCTGTATATTTTTCGCACGTATCAAGAATCTAATTAAAAATTATTTTTATAATTGATCAAAAGTATGAATAAAATGCTTAAAACAGATGATCCGATATTAAAGCAAATTCTTTCCCTTTAATTAATGGGTGTTTTTCAAGCAAGTGGTTATGCGATATTAAAAAATATTAATAGTTTAATGTAAGCTCCAAAAAAAGCCGATTTCTAAATATGATTCAATATAAAGACGTTCCATGTAAATTTGTTCAATATTCGAAACAAGTGCTTTTATGTCATTGCGTGGGACGCAACTCTTTCAAAATAGACATAAAAATGAAACGAATGCGCCTATTCAAAATGTAACTCCTGTTCTTTTTTGTTATTTGATTTTTATACAAAGGCCTTTATTTTTCAAAATAGGTCCATATATATGCCAAATACTCGCATACACGCAATGCGTTCCGACGGGAAATGTTTCTATAATGTTATTCGTTGGCATCAGTTATGGGTCTTGTATGGTATCGGTCTGTAAAATTCCGTCTAAATATAATCCAAACCAACTTTATAAATTTATTTAACTTTTAAAATCGAATACAACAATTCAAATCAAATATTAACAATACACTACATCGCGGAAGAATGATAATTTATTAAATTTTCAAGTGTTATTGATTTTAAAAACGTTAAATCTTATACACATAAAACGAATGTCAGCGCTAATATAGGAAACAAATGATATTATTTTGATAACAATTGGCAAAATCGTCCTTTAAACATGAAAAATAAATTATTTCAACGTTGAATGGTTTCTATTCCTTAATTACAAGATGAGTTATAATTAGAAAACTATTTTTCCTCTGCATTTTTTTAATTAAAGTAGAAGTTAAACTTTATTCGTGCTATACGCGCCATCTGTTGGAACGATCCTGCTGAAACTTGCCAAATTCAATATGGTTGGTTAGTGAGATGGTGAAGTTTATTTAACTCATTTTACATGCATATTTTGAAAAAGAACTAAATAGTTTCAACCTACTATTATTGATTTTCAAAATATGACGGACATTTATTATTCCTGGATTTCACTTCTTAATCGGCTGTACCAATTCTGATGATTTTTTAATTTAGATGTATATCCCATGCGTGTCTTGTTCCATAAAATTTATTCTAATACTCCATTTTTCTTTGAAAAATGAGAATTTGAAAAAAAAGGTAAAAACCCCTTTAATTTTGTGTTTCTCATCTAATAAGAACATTGCCTTATGTATTTATAATATGCGTTGTTTTAATTAATCCAATGTAAAGAACGGGTATTTTCGGTACTATTTAATACATGTTGCACAAAAAATGGCCTTCTGTTGAATGTGTTTACAAATTATATTCTGGTAGAGTTGTTTCATATTGAAACATATTTAATAAGAACACAATTTATTGTAGAATTTATTGGCAAATACAATTAAATGCTTAAGAGAGAATTGTATGTATGATGTCAACTAATATTAAAACTACATTTCATTTTAATCAAATCTCAGATGTTTAAAACAATTCTAAATATAGTTCTGAGTATTTAACTTACTTTAGAATATAATATTGAATTGTTAACGCAAATATTGGAACACGATTAGTAACATTTTAGTAAACACTTAGAATTATTTATATCATGTATGTTTTAACAAATATTTAATTAGCAAATCAATAGCGTAGACTATGTTTGTTTAAATATATTCGTATTTTCAGCATATTTAAATTAATTTCTTGGTAACTAGGAAATGTAAGAAACTTATATTTCTGAAATTTTCCATGCTATTTAATATCCTTTATTTTCGAATTTATTTTCAGGCGTTTATTCATAGTAATGTTTTCTTTTTTATTTGGAAATTCTCTTACAAAGATTTAAAATTAAGCTTACTTAAAATAAAATTTAACGATATATTTTGTAATTGCCCCACATTTCTTAAAATTTAGTTTTGAACGTACGAAGTTTTCTTATATTTATTCAGAAATAAATAAACTTGCAAGGGCAGTTAAGAATAGACAATTTGTTTTAGCAAAATCCGGGTACTAAGGAGAGGGGGCGATTCAAGGGTCTTAGGGAGGGGGTAAAAGTATAATATAAAATTCTAATAGCTGCCTATTAACGACCTTCTTTCAAAACACAAGCACAGAATCCGGACGAAATACAGACGTTAGGGTCACCTTAGTTAAGCATTTATTCTAAAACAATTAAGCAGATTGTAGCAAATAACATATATTTACATATAATTATTACTTTAATTATTTTGAGAGTACATAATATTGTATTAGATTTCACATCGAAATAAAAGTTAAGTTATTGTTTTTAATTATTTTAATGCATTGACTAAGTATATATTTTCTTTATCTTAAATTGTATAAATAATTAAAATATATTACGGGCGGCGAAGGAAATATTTATATAAAAAAAGGCATTTTTACTCTACAGATAAATTTATATTCTAAAACTTTTATTTATTTAAAATATATATAAATTTTATAATTTAATTGATAGGAAATTTAAAAGATACACCTGTACTTTAGATTTTAAACCATTTCAACATAGAAAATTTTTATTAACTTAAATTTTATGAGCATTGATAGTAGAACAGGATATCCAAAATCGTATATATTCGAAGTTGGCGGTCAGAAGGTTAAATCATTGCTGACTATCCATTCAATCATCCTAATTTTAAATCCCATAGTCATAAGCCATATTTAACAGAATGAATCTCGCGAATGATAATTGCAAAATACCTAAAGCGAACCAAACGCAATCAGCCAATAAAACCCTCCCTAGCGTACAAAAATCCCCACACAAATGCACCATTAGGCAATTGCAGGGTTGGACCTCGTTAAGAATTCGGTGGCGATAAAACGGACGTAGTCCCAGAATCTAATTTGGATGGTTTGAGCCAGCTATGAGGGTTTGCGTAACAGTTATCCACGGACTAGCAGTACTGGACTGGCTAACAGAATTTAGCGACGACCACTGGCCGCAAGCCTTTCTAGGACGTTCCTGTGGCCCGCGGAGTTTTGCTATCGATCTGACATTAACTCCCGACACTTCCAGTCCTAATGGGTTTAGCTAAAAATCCTAGGGGAAAGGGGGTTTGCACATTCCAAACACGCCACGCTGGGAAAGAAAACACCAATAGAAGACACCACCGGAAGGATAATCAGGTCGGCCTTGCTGACTATGTATCTATATTTGGCCGAATATAGTGAAGGGACGGATGATGGACAGTTGTTTATTTGTTATCTGCAGGTATTAAGCGTAACTCTGGGAACTTTTCGAATATATATATATATATATATATATATATATATATATATATATCCCTCTCTCTATGTATACCTATACACTCTATCTATCTATCTCTCTCTATATCTATATCTATATCTATCTATATCTATATCTATATCTATATCTATATCTATATCTATATCTATATCTATATCTATATCTATCTATATCTATCTATATCTATCTATATCTATCTATATCTATCTATATCTATCTATATCTATCTATATCTATCTATATCTATCTATATCTATCTATATCTATCTATATCTATCTATATCTATATCTATCTATATCTATCTATATCTATATCTATATCTATATCTATATCTATATCTATATCTATCTATATCTATCTATATCTATCTATATCTATCTATATCTATCTATATCTATCTATATCTATCTATATCTATCTATATCTATCTATATCTATCTATATCTATCTATATCTATATCTATATCTATATCTCTATCTATATCTCTATCTCTATCTCTATCTCTATCTCTATCTCTATCTCTATCTCTATCTATATCTATATCTATATCTATATCTATATCTATCTATATCTATCTATATCTATCTATATCTATCTATATCTATCTATATCTATATCTATATCTATCTATATCTATCTATATCTATATCTATATCTATCTATCTATCTATATCTATATCTATATCTATCTATCTATATCTATATCTATCTATCTATCTGAATTGTTTTGATGTACAGTTTGTGTAATTTCTACTTTTATAAATCGAATACACAAGTACCAAGTGTTACCCATACTTAAATCAAATAATCTGTCCACATCGTTGTGACAAATTCATAAATACATTATTATATGTACTTATTTGCTAAATATGTCATTTTTATTTCTTATAAAATTTCCCGATTCATTTCACTTAAAATACAATCTTATGTCTTCTATAATTGGGAGCCGAAAATCACCTAATTAGCTGAAATTGAAATAAAAATAAATTTCCTGTTTGATTACAATTTTAATTGAATTTAAAGTAAGGAATATTACGTCATTTGCTTAGAAAGCAGTAATTTACTTAGGCGTAGAATCTAAGGTAATTCGAGTACCTTAGGAACAGTAATCTTAAGCAATTAAAATACGTTGCAGCTACATGAATGAATAAATGCGTAATCATCTCTACAAAACTTTCAAAGGAAAGGAAAATGTGCACGAAAATGATACTTTTTCGAAATCTAGAACTAAATTAGCGTTATTCATCATTAGGCCGTAGTTAAACTTCGTCTTTTGTTGTATCCTTACAGATTTATGTATGCTTATTTATTCGTAGTTCATGTAATTATGAATTGGATATGACGCGATTTCGTTAAATGTTTTATTTCTTAATCTAATAAATATACTACGTAATAGTTATAATTTTATATCGTTTAGTTAAAATAATAAAGATAGTAAGATATGAGATGGTGTAATATTACAGTTTGTAGTATATACAAAATCTTATAATACATTTTTTTATTACTTTAATAACACTTCTAATTTGTAATCACAATTGTTAATTGTAGAGAAAGCGAAAAAGTCAAGAAATAGAGAAAAAAAAACTGGAACTGTTTTCTCTTTAACTTCTTCGTGTAAGGAAGTATAGACACAGATAACTGTATTGTAATAATAAGCGAATTAATATTAGTAGAAAGAGCGATTGAGTCTTTAGGGGAGGGGGTGGTACCTTAACAAAGATGGTATTTTATAGCGGATCCATTATATTAGTATTCACATAAACTAACAGACATAATTACTGGAAATATTGGGCATAAAATAAATATCCGTTCTTACATTTTTATTCGTATAGTATTAAGAGGATCGGTCTTGGAGATTCTATGGGAAAAAAAACCTTGCTCAATTGACTGATTTTTATCACGAATTACTCTGTTTTTATATATATATTCATTTGAAGTTTTTACCACAGGTGTTGTGCTTGCCGTAAGTATATTTGACAATTAAAAAACCTAAAAGTAAATAGTAAACGTAAAATAATTTTGAAATATATAATTAAAAAAAATATGGAAAAAATAGTTTAAGGAAATTTAAATAATCTGCCTACCCTAAAAATCATAAAATTTAAATGTTAGAAAAATTAAAATATGAAAATTGCTGCCATGGAAAAAACAATTTGAATATTCATGTCACATGTTTTACACAGGACAAATCAATATTTAAACAATATAAAAAACACGTCTATCTCTTCAGGGTTCAAAAATCTGCGTTTTATATTATATATTATAAATAAAATTATATATTTTTTAATATATATTTCAAGTACTGTATTTGTATTGTAATATAATATTTTGTGAAATTCAACACGACATTGTTTAATTATTGATAGAAAACTTTGTTCTACAGCTATTTATATGCCATATAAAGTTATAGAGTGTAAGGTGAGGCGATAAAATTAACTTTTCTAAGATGGGATTAACTTTTCTAAGACGTTTTATATTATATATTATAAATACAATTATATATTTTTTAATATATATTTCAAGTACTGTATTTGTATTGTAATATAATATTTTGTGAAATTCAACACGACATTGTTTAAATATTGATATAAAAGTTTGTTCTACAGCTATTTATATGCCATATAAAATTATAGTGTGTAAGGTGAGGCGATAAAATTAACTTTTCTAAGATGGGATTAACTTTTCTAAGACGTTTTATATTATATATTATAAATAAAATTATATATTTTTAAATTTATATTTCAAGTACTGTATTTGTATTATAATATAATATTTTGTGAAATTCAACACGACATTGTTTAATTATTGATAGAAAAGTTTGTTCTACAGCTATTTATATGCCATATAAAATTATAGTGTGTAAGGTGAGGCGATAAAATTAACTTTTCTAAGATGGGAAAAAAAAATCTCCAGGTACAAGATACTTTTTGAACATCGATGAATCTTTCCCAGAAAGATAGAAACTTCTATTATTTCTGATAGGAAGACATTCACGAAGAGGGTTCTTTATTCTTTCTCATTGCCATTTCTGACTGAACAATCTTCCATTTGAGAGAATTCGTCCCCCTGGAGTAGGGCCCTTCTTGTTTAGTTCCGAATAACGGCGGTTCCCTTCCTCTGAGACCATTCGAAAACTCTCGAAGCAGGCGGGGAAAGCAGGGTGGACTCAACAATGCTCCCCGTCTCTCAAGTTGCGAACGTTTAAAACATAAGCTCAAAGGATGTAGCGAGGCGTTCCTAAGTGCAGACTGCAAGTACAGGGTTTGAAGAAAAGGATTTTGCTAGGTTGTACTAAATTCTCGGGGGAATAAGATAGCTGACAATGATTTTTAATCAACTGTACAAGGTGGTAAACTTAAACAGTGTCCAAAACACCGACATTGAGAAACAACGTCAGAGTTGAGAATTCTTTAATTCCCGAATGCTTTTGTATATATTATTTAAATTTATTAACGACATTCCCTCGCGAAAAATGCATTACACAAATTTATTATGATTTGGTCTAGCATGATTTGGTTTGGTTTGGTAAATTAACGTCGCACTAGAGCTGCACAGTGGGCTATTGGCGACGATTCGGGGCCTATCTAGAAGGAAAGGGCCGGGAACGATGCCTCGTATTTTTGAACCATGGTCAGATGACGAGGATAACACCTGAACTGGCACCCAACGCCTTAAATAGACGTCGGGACTTTGGACCCCGATCAGATTTATCGTGCACCAGTCCCGTATACACGCCGTTAATTTTTTGTGAATGTTCTGGACGACATTGTAGTACTTTGGTATCGAAGTTGGCAACCCTCCGATCGCAATATCACTACTTTTTACTATTCTTTAGTCTAGTCCATCGCAAGGTTTGAACCGGGGACCCTTGGATTCAAAGCTGACGCCTTAATCCACTCTGCCTAGGATGCCTCCTATATTATGATTTATATTCGTATTTTTGGTAAGTGCAAATGTTAGTTCAATTGTTAATCAAATGTATCTTCTGTGTAAGGTTTTTATCACTTTATCAGAATGAAACATTCATAGGTTTTACAGGATTCATTCAATATCGTGCGCCGGTAATGCTTTTAACAATAATATTTTGCTATTGAAATTTTAACTTAATTATTTTCAATAAATATTTACGTTTTAGTACAACTCCATAAAATAACTTATACATTGTACCATATCCTTCGAAAATACTTAAATAATCTTTTAATAGTTTAAATATTTAGTATAAAGTGGTTCATATATGTACACAAGGTATCACAATTATATAAAAGGTCTACGAACTCTAACGGCATTAACAAAACAATGTAACACATTCGGTGAAATGGATGACCGGAACTTGTTACAAGTTCCTCTTTAGCAAAACATGACACTTTAGTAACTTACGTCCACTCTAATTCCAGGAAGCGGTAAAAATTGTCCAGGTGGCCAGTCATTGGGAACGTAGCGATAGAACTCGACATCATTCTTGTACCATTTGACTGAATAAAGCTGCTCATTGTCCAATTCATAGCTGCATGTCAGCTCAACAGATTCGCCTAATATGGTTGGTGATGGAACATCGAGCATGACTATCCGGAAAGCCTTCGTTAAAACAAGGGCTGAAATGAACAAAGTATTTCGATTAATATTTGTTACAGTATATAAACGTTTAACATATAGATACAAAGTAATTTCACCAATGTAGCCGTATATAATTATTGGATTTTAAATGTTCAAAAAGTTTTTTAATTAGATTTTACAATTTTATTAAGGTTCTGCGTATACTTTGAAAAAGTTGTTTTCATATCAAGCATATTTTTTTACTTTACTAAATATTCAAGATTCGTAAAGGCGAGTGATAATTCACATATATTTTAGTTAAATGCCCAATGTGCTTCTCTATAAAAAATATACCTTGTTTGTGGTGTAGCAAATTACAATATTACATTCTTGATAGTAAAGTAAACACATTATGAAATTAGGTTTTCTCAATAATTAGTGCATATATTTTTAAATGCAGTGAAGTAGAACATTTAGCCAAATTTTATGTTATTTTTATTTATTCATATAATAATTTTTCTAAAAATCTGAGACAATGCATGTTCATTATTTTTATATAATTTGTGTTTTAATGTTAAGTTCAAGGTCCAATTTACAGTTATACTTTCCCAACAACTGAAATTCTATGTGTGACATATTCTTTGTCTAATCTAAAAAAATACACTATTAATCCTAGGAAGATTCACATTTACATTCAACACTAACTAAGAATTATTTTTGAAAAGATGGTTAAAATAATACGAAAATCTAAAAACATTGAATAGCAAGTTTAAATTCTAGCTAGGTAAAATTCACAATCGATAATTTGGTTAAACAAGTTTAAGATAAATTTGTAAGTGTTTTATATATTTACAATTGCTTACTGTTTTATAAAATCTTACTAAAAGTTTAGTTGCCTTAAGTTTCAATATTTAGCTATATTTAATTAATTATACCTAATAGATTCATTTTTACTAAAGTTATTATTAAAATAAATATTACAGAGTAGTCACAAATTTTTAGACGAGGGTCATTCTTTGATTGAATCACATTAAGAAATATTTGTATTTTAAAACATTATTTTTGACCAACTAATTCCTTTATACTTTAAAGAAGTTTCCTAGCTTTTGTAGCAACAAATAGAAAATGACATAGTTAAAGCAAAGAACGATACAATTAGAAATGTTATGAATTGGGGGTTAAATTTTAGAATGGATAAGAAATTGGTTTGTTGGTAGGGGGTACATACAGAGGGTACATATTAACTGTAATTTTTCTCAGCGGGCAGAAGTTAAAAGTGGAGTTCCACAGAGTTAAATCTTAGGTCCACTTTTATTTACTATTTTTATTGATGATATTAGCTGGGAGATTAGGAGCAAGGTGATTTAAAAATTTTGAGGAGTGTTAATTATAAGAAACAATTAAAGCAATTGCAAGACGATTTAACAGAAGTATCATAATGGAATGTTGAATGGGATATTTTATTAATATCAGTAAATATAAGGTTTTGCATATGGATATCAAAAATAGAAAGGCTGCCTATGTACAAACGGCTAAAATCCAAAATTGTGATATATTTAGTGATCTAGGGATATTAGTTAATGCGGATTTTAAAATGGGTCATCAAAGTACAATTGCTGGCAAACAAATATCTAAGCCTATAATCATGTCATTGTATAGAGATTTGGTAAGACCTCATCTAAAGTATGCTGTACTAGGTCACCATATCTTAAAAAAAGAAAGTTCAGCACATGGCTACTAAAATGGTCCAAGGTTTTCAGGTATGGATATGGAGGTATATTAAGAATATGTATACTTTGGAAGATAGAAGGATTAGGGGAGCTTGATTCAACTGTTCAAATTTATTAAACATGGGAATGTGGAGGGTTTAGATTTTAATATAAGTGATAGAACGAGAGGTCATGGGTTTAATTTAAACAAATCCCATTTTAACCAGGAAAGGAGGAAGCACTATTTTTATAATATGGTAATAGACAAATGGAACAAATTGCTTTTAAATACTATTAATTCTACAAGAGTAATAGGTTTGAAGAAGAAATTATATATCCATTGGTGATTAGTTTGGATATATTAGACTTGGCCAGCCTTGTTGGGTCTTGGGTCTGTTGTTGGTCGTCAATATTTGTATTTGTAAAAGTAATAGTTTATTATGTGTAGTTAAGCAACCACACAATGGCCATCACAAAACACACGCAAAATATATGACCACCCTGTATATTTTTTAATCTACATTAACTGGAGCCATTTTTGTTTATTTCCATCCAATAAATTTCCAAGAATTTCCATCAGAACATAAATTTATCTTCTTTAAAATGTGTTTGTGCCTTAGAACCAAAACATCGAACAATCATTCTCAACATAGCAACGAAAAACATTTGAGTTTCATCAGATCCCATTTCCTTTAAAATATTTCCCCTTAACGTTCCTAACGCTTTGACGAAATTTCTCACAAAGCGCTATCCATTTATAATACTTTTGAACACGAAAATCTATCATAAAAACCTAGTTCATCATGTATACAACTTGAATGCCCGATGTTCAACACAAAGGCACCACTCCTCCATTCATATTATTGGATAAAAATAAATCACAGCTCACAATATTCCTGAGTAAATGATAATAAAATGTACAATAGACATAGGCGACACGATTCCGAATCGATATTGAGGGAAATAACATATGGCTGTTCTATCGACCTTTGCGCAAGACACTAAAGCGAACCTCATGATAGTATCTGGAATAATGTATGCAGTACTAGAAATGTTGAAATTGCATCAAATTTTATTGAATAGAAAAATACGGTGTAAGACTTCCAATAAATCAAGGGAATGGATGATTTTTCTGCTTCAACTTTTATTAACCTATATTTCTTTTGAGAGAGGAATTTCAACCTGGTTGGAGTTTACTAAATTGGAATATCTGCAGATTATTAGAAATATTGTTTCATACTAAAATACGTTTTTATCAATTTCTGCCTTAGTGATTATAAAAGAAATCTAATTTTTAAAAAGAATTAAAAATCTATGATTTAGCATTTACACCATCTATACATATATAAAAAAGAAACCCTATAATAACTTATAACTAATTATCCAACTTTTCACATAGCTAGGAGGATAACATTTAGCAAAGTTTTCACTTACTATATAGTAAGCTTACTTACTATATACTACTTCCAAGTAATTTATCGACGTTTCGATTGTACGTTTTTAAAGCACGAGAAACCACTAACAGTTAACTAATAATTATATGTTTACCATATATAGATAAAAAAGTGATAAAGCGTTTACAATGCAACTTATCCTTTTTTTTATAAATATTGTATTTGTATCTTTGAATATGCAAGATTATATTGGTGAATAGCATACTGGGATAATGTTTTGCATTTCTATTTTTAATCGTAGACAAAATGGAGTCGATTTGAGCCCCTGGACTAATGTTATCTACTAGAAAACTAATTTTATCCATTCACAATAAATACAAAAACTTATAGATGAGAAAATGTAATTTCGGTATATTGATTTATGATATTGAAACATCCAAATAGCTGAACAATCATGTATAAAAATTAGCCATATTTTTTTATTATTATTATAAAATTCTTAACTTTTACAGAATTAAGAATTTTATAACCTTTAATGTAATTTTTACCTTTCTTTAAAATATCAATCACAAATCATATGATTTATTCTACTGAATTTTAAGTACCAATACAAAAAATAAACTTTAATAAAAATAATTCCAAATAAAAGGAGCAGCGCGAAGTTTAATTAAAAATGTAACCCATATTTTACCATATATGCAATAAAAATAAACGACGGAATTCCAAAAATAAATTGCGGTTAATCATCCTCCCCATAAAACTTCGATTACACCCTCAATTTCCCAAACTCTTTTTCGAACAACGCACTATTATCCACTAAGTGTCCTCATACGTTACTCAATTGAACTCATCATCGATTATTTAGATTGTAAACGCAATCACTTAAGGCAATGTAAACATTTCCCTTCCGTTTTCCTTTCCTTATTACTTCCCCTTACATAAAGTCATTCCGTCCTGTAAAGGAATTAATTTACGACTTGCTTCAGAACGACATTATCTAGCGAGATCAGCTCTTACGACGTCGCGGGCTGCGGGGCAGAAACTTAATTTCTTTATTTAGTAGTTATTAGAAGTCTAGGGGGCATTATTGCGGGAGAAATGCATGTACAGGACATCCATTGACCTCGTGTTAGGCAGATGGTGTAGAAAATTAAGTGAACTGTGTGTTAAATGTGCTCGGTTGACCCAGATTTGCATACGCGTTGTGGAATCGTAATGCGTTTTGTTCAGTGTTTTGTTGAACAATTATGACGGGGTGTTCAGTTTTATTCTGGGATTTAATATAAACTTTGTTTGTTTCTCCAAAGTTAATTATGGTGAAATGCATAAAAATGTATCTGGAACAAAATATGTGTCGTTTATTAAAGTAGATTTGATTAAAAACGAAGAGAAAAGTAGTTTAATTAGTGGTTGCGTTTTTGGATTCAGGATCGCATTAAAATTATTACTAGTAGTAAAAATGAATCAATAAAACTTTTCTTAATTTTGGAATATTGCCTGTATTATTTAGTAATAGTAGATTTTAACCCGTCATCATATTAAAAAACATGTAGTTAACGTTTTTTTTTCTAATATTTTTAAATAATATTACACGCTAAGTGTGCATTTACCTTCTATAATTGACAAATGAATTGTACCTGCGATAAAAATACCATATAGTATTTTACTTTGCAAAGAAAATTCCAGATTTGAAATAAATCATTTCCTGACTTTTAGAATTTAATAAAAAAAAATTATTCAAATTCGCAAACATTCATAATAAGTATAATTTGAATATTTAACGATATTCACACCATTATTTATTCATTAATTTAGTTTTTTTTCTGATATTATTTTAGCCTAAATATATAATTATCTAATTAATATAATTCCCAAATTATTATTTATAGCTAGAAACTTCCACATACCATTTAATCTAAACCATGCGAAGAGAGAGAGAAAAAAAAAAAGCAGAATCAAATAAAATCTTCATACGACAAATATGATAATGCTTTGAACATGATTTTTTTTGTGTCATTCGAAAAAAAAGTCAGAACGATACGGAACTAATCGCATAGTTCCTACTTCATGTAGACAAAATCTCGAGATAACATTTAAAGCATAACTCACAATGGGCGTTACAACTATAAATGCAAGGGCTCATATTCTGTCGGAAGAAATCGATCTTACCTAGTACATGGAACTAGTAGCGTGAGAAAAAAAATAATAAAATAGCCCTCAATAAAAAAAGATCGGGACACGTAGTACGATGAAGAAATGTAGGACCACACCCTTCCATTCGTTTTGACTTCCAGAATTTCAAGCGTAGATTGAGAAGAAAACTTTTAGTAGGAAATTATACTTCGCAAGAATGCAGACGGATTGAGTATTTTTTTACTATTTTTAAATTAATATAATATCAATTTACATATTTTGGGTTATTTAAAGCATTACATTAATGTCTTAGTATTTTTATTTGTGTTATTTTTAAATATATATAATATAATTACATGAGATTTTTATAGTATGTGTGAAACATTGAATGTTTGTTCTTGGTTAGTGTTTGCTTGAGTTATTATTAAAAAACCAGTCATGCAATTTTTGCAATTGTAAAGTTGTTTTAATACTTTGAGTAAAAAATTACTTACTTCCTTTAAGTAAAAAATTATTTACTTCCTTTAAGGAAGTAAATATTTTTTTACTTAAAGGAAGTAAATAATTTTTAAGCATGTTTTGTTTTTATATATTTAAAAAAATTAAATGTTAGGCATATAGCTTGTAATTTGTACCTCAAACCATTAAATTTCAAAAACATAGTACAAAGTAATCAAAAACATAGTACAGCGAATTTTAAAATTAATAAAAATTAATTTAAAAATTGGCTGCATTGTTGGAAAAACAAGATATCCCAAGTCATATATATACAGCCTTGAGAGTCAATGGGTTAGTATGCAGTACCGAACCAATTATCTAAATATTGTAAGGTTTCTTTACATATCCCATATAGCTAAGAAACCTATTGCAATGTTCTTTTTGTATCATGTGCAACTGCACGTTATAGGAACAGAACAGAAAAAAAAGGAAATTATATATTTTTTGTTTAATCCGATTCGCCTATAACGCAATTTTACCTCATTATTTAATAGCTGCAAATATATCAGATAATATTTTGTTTCCTTCTTATGGAAGTTTGTCATTGATTTTAAACTGATTCCTTTCTTAATCCGATTTTGTAAATAACATTTGCACCTAAATATACCCGAGTTTAAATTGAGGATATATGGGGATATTATTATTATCCGGAAATACGTATTTGTTTTGTAGCAAGAATACTTGGTTATATCTGCTACTTCTTAAATTATTCAAACTATATACCCTTTTATTACAAACATCTTTGGCCACGTTTTGCTTATTAAATTTGAGTTTTTGGTGGGTTAGAATTGAATTCCTTCAATACAATAGTCCTGGAAAATTATTAAATAATAATTATTATATAAATTATTAAATAATAATTATTATATAAATTATTAAATAATAATTATTATATAAATTATTAAATAATAATTATTATATAAATTATTAAATAATAATTATTATATAAATTATTAAATAATAATTATTATATAAATTATTAAATAATAATTATTATATAAATTATTAAATAATAATTATTATATAAATTATTAAATAATAATTATTATATAAATTATTAAATAATAATTATTATATAAATTATTAAATAATAATTATTATATAAATTATTAAATAATAATTATTATATAAATTATTAAATAATAATTATATAAATTATTAAATAATAATTATATAAATTATTAAATAATAATTATATAAATTATTAAATAATAATTATATAAATTATTAAATAATTATTATATAAATTATTAAATAATAATTATTATATAAATTATTAAATAATAATTATTATATAAATTATTAAATAATAATTATTATATAAATTATTAAATAATAATTATTATATAAATTATTAAATAATAATTATATAAATTATTATATAAATTATTAAATAAAATATTAAATAAATATTATATAAATTATTAAATAAATTATTAAATAATATTTATTATATAAATTATTAAATAAATTATTAAATAATAATTATTATATAAATTATTAAATAATTATTATATAAATTATTAAATAATTATTATATAAATTATTAAATAATAATTATTATATAAATTATTAAATAATTATTATATAAATTATTAAATAATAATTATTATATAAATTATTAAATAATAATTATTGTATAAATTATTAAATAATAATTATTATATAAATTATTAAATAATAATTATTATATAAATTATTAAATAATAATTATTATATAAATTATTAAATAATAATTATATAAATTATTAAATAATAATTATTATATAAATTATTATATAAATTATTAAATAATAATTATTATATAAATTATTAAATACTAATTATTATATAAATTATTAAATACTAATTATTATATAAATTATTAAATACTAACTATTATATAAATTATTAAATATTATATATAATAGCCAAAAATTATTTTCTTAATGTGGGGTAAAATTCTGTAACTTTTGGGGTAAATATTGGAGAGTAAACCTATTATCCTTTTCCGGTGCTCCTTTTGAGGCTGCAAACTACAGAAGAGTTGCTACTCAAAACTTTCCCATTGATAAGTGTTCTCAATTTCCTACTTACCAAGTTGCCTTCAATAATCTTAGGGCCACTTTCCTATATGGAAGTTGCCTATAAAACCCTGCATGCTTTCCAATTGGGGAGCGATCTCAGCTATTGTCTATTACCGCACGCATGACTTGTGGGCACCGGAGTTCTGATCTGCCATCCCCCCAGACCCTAAACTCTCAGTATCTCTTTGGTCCATGTCTTCCGCAATAACACTCGAAATGGAAAAAAGTATAAAGTAAACGGGGGAAAATCGATGCCATACGTGACACAGAATAGGCGAACCTTCACAGACTATGAATAATACAGGGGCAGGAGTCTTCCCCTACCCACCTTCCAACAGCCAATGGACGGATCAGAAAAACAAAACAAAAAATCTCATTGGCCCAATTCCAAACCACAATGATTCATGTGCGAGGGGTTTATGGCAGGGTATGATGGTCTAGGTGATATATGGCGTCAGCAGACATCAATCACAACGCCCATTAGAACGGGAAATCGACGCTCACGTTAAGGCTATCTGCCGGCTTCTAATTGGCCGGCACATTTTCTATTATGGTATTTCACTTTTCAGGACCGTTACGTGTTTTGGCAGAAGGCTCGGATCGGCGTACATCATCGGGGGGCTCGGTGGTGGCGCCAGGAATGGCGCGACTGGGGATAGTCTTCCACGAAAGAGGGGTTCGATTCTCAGGTGTTAGCATGGGGGATGGTATCTATCTACAAGTCACAAATTGTTGGGTGATGGTCATTCTATGGCTGTATGACATTTAGATGTGTTGGCCTGATAAAACATGTTTTGTAACCCTACTACTTTAAACAAGTCGCTTAGTGTCAGAGCAACAAATTAATTAAAGTATAGCAACAAGAATGGTAATTAGTTAAGCATCCAAACAATGACCATCCCCCAATCTGTCACCCTCTTGAGATTATTCAATATAAATAAAAACAAATATATTTTGAAACTATCTGAAACAGAGTTAACTAAATATTAAGACCCTCAGACGGATAAGTAAAATTTCGAATTTGTAGGTTTATTTTCACTGCAGAAAATTTTAATTTATATTTCCAACACATTCCGTTTTTTACAATTTAAAAAAAAAAAAAATTATCACTATATAAGGTTTTCAAAAACTTTCGCAATGCTTTAAATTTCAAAAAAAAAGATTTTTTT
This sequence comes from Troglohyphantes excavatus, assembly GCA_963932185.1. Taxonomy (NCBI): domain Eukaryota; kingdom Metazoa; phylum Arthropoda; class Arachnida; order Araneae; family Linyphiidae; genus Troglohyphantes; species Troglohyphantes excavatus. The sequence goes on from OZ010676.1 coordinate 38,830,091, forward strand.
TATTAACATTTATTTTACGTGTAATACTGGAAAAACTATAGATACTCGAACGGAAATACACGTTTGTACCGGTCAGGTGGTTAAATATCAAAATTTAATTTAAATTTCAAAACAGTTAGTTTAATTTGTAGAAACCATAACCTCACAGCAATCGAGTTTTGAGTCTAAAGATTATGTTCTAATGAGAGCGGAGAAATGTGTATTAACATTGAACAAAAACCTTTTGGGAACTTTCAGTTAGTAAGCTAATGCTTTACGATAGCAATTTAACAGTAGTTCATATCGACTGCAGTATCGTTAGTTACCATATTTAAAAAAAAAACTAGAATATAATTTAGAATGGAACTTTTATAAATTTATTTAACTAAATTATAATTACTGCGTCTCATTCTATGATAAGATTGGAAATAAATCGATATAGTACTAGTGGAGATAAGGATCAGAAAATGATCTAATTACAAAGAAAAGAACGCAGTAGTAGGATCGGGGAAATACGAATTGCCAGCTGGGACGATGTTAGTAGAGTTTGTCACTATAGAAATGCATAAAAAATAAGATATACATGTATGTAATGTGTAACAACATAATTTTAGAATTAAAAAAAATCTATTAAGTCAATAAAATTTTAGATTATTTTACAACTGGTATTTACTTTTTGTGTAGTAAGCTATGTCGTTTTTCTTTTTTATTCATTTAACATTTAAATGTCAATGCTTTTCTTTGAAAATATGTATGGACTTCATTACAGTCAAATAACGATAATTAATCAACAATTAATGTATTTTAAAAATTTAAAAAGTTTCATATAGGAAATATATAGTTAAATATTAAAATAACAAATATATGTAAGAGTTTATTGATTCTCAATATAACAGTTTTAAAATTAAATTAGCTATTTAAATATAGAGTTTAGTTTTTAGAGTTTAAATTTCGTTAAATACGCAACACATAATTTTAAGGTTTACAGTCTATATTTAATATCACATTACAAAGCTTTTTTTAATTTTCATAAATCATTGTAGTCTAAATATAGATATTTTTTATATCCCTTTAATGCTATTAAAAATTTACCTTTCCCAAATTTAAACTACGGTATAAACGTATTCACAATAAACAAACTATTTTTAAATCTTGAAATATACGTGGATATGAAAATATACAGCAAAAGTGTTAAAATATGATTAAAATGTTGATTACTTCAATACCACTCCATTGTTTTAATATAATCAGTTTTCGAAATTTAATTAATATATTCAACTAAAACATTTCATATATCAAACTTCCCTGAATTCACACTCCCCTTCATTTCCCCAGTTTACTAGTTCCTATACGAAATTAATAAACCAAAAATATCCGTGGGATTTTTTTTCGTATGAAAAACTCTATACGCTCCTGTAGATTCTTGCGCTTCATGGCAAAGTTTTTTCTGCTTAATCTCCGTTAAAGCGTATCTCTTCCTTATTTTCCTTATCCCTGTTGACCAATGTTGAGGTCTTTTTGCTCTTTTTACCTTCGTAAAGTATATGTTCTTTTTTCCTAAACTTATTTTGGCGCTTCCTTTTATCCTGGATTCAATCGAGTTTCCATCCCCCTTTTTTTACGAAGGTGTTCGGCATTTTTTTTTTCTTTGCTCCGTGTCTAAGCACATTAGCCAGAAATAATTTGCTTTCTTTATTTGGAGCCTTCCTAGCGTTGATAGAAAAATGGATTTTCTTCGTTTTTAATCTGGCCAGTTAGGCGCGTCTCTGTCTGCTGAAAAGAGTTTTGCAACTCTCTTTAAGAAAGGTCTCGGGGCAGATCCAGGGAACACAACATGTGCTAATTTTGATTTCTTATAAAGAAAATAAGAGTAAGCGAAATTTTCTAGGGAATTTTTTCGGTATTTGTTGCTGCTAGTGAAATACCGAGCCCCAGTTGCTCAGGCGTTCAGCTACTAATCAGAGGATTGGTGGTTCGAATCCGTGCAATGGACTTGCCATAGAAAAGTAAAAAAAGTAGTGATCTTGCGATCGGAGGGTTGCCAGTTCCGCTACAAAAATACTAGAAAGTCGTCCAGAATATCCAACAAATTAGACTGGCGTGTATACGGGACTGGTGCATGATAAATCTGATCGGGGTCCAAAGTCCCGACGTCTATTGAAGCCGTTGGGTGCCAGTTCAGGTGTTTCCTCGTCATCTGACCATGGTTCTAAAATAGCGAGGTGCATGTATGAATGTGTGTGTGAATGTGTATGTGTTCCCGGGTCTTTCCTTCGAGATTGATCCTGAACCGTTGCCAATAGCCCACTGTGCAGCTATAGTGCGACGTTAATTAACAAAAACCAAAAAAGCTAGTGAAATTCCAATATATTTTTTTGATATTTTTAAGTTAAATAAACAAATGTTAAATGTTAACATTTTATATATCCTAAATTTTATTACTTTATTTTGCAATAAATTTTTTTTAACAAAATTTCTTATAGAATTTGAATTTGAGTATTATTACAAGCGTGGAGTGAATTACATATTTTTGAAAATTATATGTTACCGTGGAAACCCGATATAAGTCAATACCCGAATTTCCTAGTTAGAACTAGTTCTATCTTAGCTCCTTCGTTAATCTACTATCGTTATCTTCTATCGAATACTAGAATTAACAATTTCTATTAGATAATTCTAGTTTTACTTAAATATTTTGTAATTCAAACTAGTTGTGGTTGGTTTCAACTACTACTAACTGAAATTTCATGAAATCATCAAAAACTACAAGAATTATTTATAACAAACTTGTTTATTACGTATTTGAAAACAAAAGGGTGTTTAACAGCAGTCAGAAAATAAAAACTTCGTTACCTTTACAGAGAAAAACATATACTTATTGACTAAAACTACAAGTATTTATTAGGACATATTTTGTTCCTTATTCAAAACATGTCATAAACGCGAAAACCACTGAATACAGCGAGAACACATAAATACGCGTACACTTATAACTCGTGTCACAGCTCGAAAGAGACATATGGTAACATCAACTAGTACACGTGTAGTAATCACCGTGCAGGTCGGCGCATGCAAAACTAGTTTCAACGGACTTAATTTAGTCAAAAATTGTTTTAACTAGTAAAAACTGTAAAAAATGGGAACGTAATATTCATTTCGTAAATTTTAGTTTTCCCTACATATATCAGTTAATTATAGTATTGTTTAGTTAATACTGGTATTAATGAAGGGGCTATTATAAAACTAGTTCTAACTAGGAAATTCGGGTATTGACTGATTTAAGGTTTTCACGGTAACATATATATTAAAAAATATAACTTGCTGTTAAATGGTTTGCAAGATACTTCTTTATGTCAATAACATTCTGATTTTTAAAGCAGCGTACATTTATTTTCAACAATAACCACATATTTCTTTTTTTTTGTATCATAAACTCTAAAATTAAGGGTATATACTTCTGTTGAATCTAAAGAAAAATGGTAAATTTACCTTGTAAAATGATGAAAGTGAAAATCTCCCATAGTGTCATGATGGCTGAAATGTAAGTTATGTGGAAGGCGGAAGTTTCCATCTGTGGTGGGGATTAACCGTCATTAGCCTCAAGGGCTTCATAGTTAGCCTACTTTCCAATTGGGCATGGCCTCAACTGGACAAGCCGGCTCTCACAACTGGATGGAATAACAAGAAATCACCTGTAAAGAAATAATATATATATTAATTTTGGTTCATTAAATAATAAGCTCAAGATGATTTTGAAAAAGCTAGACATTAACATATTTCAAACATATTGCAATCATATATTTCAAACATATTGCAATCATATATTTCAAACATATTGCAATCATATATTTCAAACATATTGCAATCATATATTTCAAACATATTGCAATCATATATTTCAAACTCGTACTGCTGTAATTCATATTTAATGCAATTTTTGTATTTTGGCTTCATTCCACAATAAGCTATTTCAGTAAAAAATACTATCTTAAAATGTCTGCTTATACAATTTTTTTAATTAAGTTTATTTATAAATTGTTTCATGACTTTAAATAATATATATTTTTACAATAATTAAGAGTTTTGCTGACATTCAATCTGTTGTTTTAAATAAATGACTTATGACTGAATTAATTAAATATAATATTGCCATTGGATAACAACTAAATGAAAATTTAATCGGATTTTCAACATTGTAACATTTGTGGACATTTGTAACCGTATGAGAAATAAATGTAATACATAAACTTTACTATGGGTTTTATTATGAGAATGCAAATATGGTGCATTTTTCCCAAGTTCAATATTTTTAATATTTGACAATATTTCAAGTTAAAAAGACACTAGAATATATCTGAATTGTGTATAACGTGTCTACTTTATGCAATCATGATGCTAAATTGTTCGGGAAATCTCCATTTTAGGAAACTCAAACATTGATCATATCTTACTTTAAAACAATAAAACTATTGGAGGAAAATATATTTGGCATAGCTTTAATTACTTTAAAATAAGTGCCGAGTAAAACTTTAATAAGTAGAAATAATTTTATATTTTTTTTTATCAAAAACTACTACATAAAACAAAAAGTTTAACTACTTCATCATAATAATTAGTACATTCAATTTTTTTTAATGTAACATTGTAACACTCTAATAATACTTATTATTAATTTTCTGTTTATTGTTAACTGCATTTCAGGTTTAAAAAAGACAATATTAGTTATTTAAAAGTTAGTTTTTGTTTTACATATAGAAAAGAAAATGCATTTTTCACTATATATATTTCAAAAATTCCATGGTCTATTCTAGGAAAACCTAATCTTCCCTTTATTTTACTAAACTCTTTTATACCTTAGTTTTTATCTTCTAAAAGTAGCAGCGGCAGTAATTTAAAATAAGAAACTTGAAAAAGGTGCTGAAAGTATGCACAGGGGCAAAGGGATCCTTGGGTAACAGCAATCGATTAGAGCCAAGTTTTCCCTTTTTATTCTTAGTCTACTGAAGTTAAGTCCCTTAATTAGATATGCTTAAGAGCTTAGCTTTAATCTGTTAAAGTGTTTCAAAATATAACCAGATTATACAAATATTTATCAGTTATCAAAAGCGAAATGTCACATAGTTTTAAAATGTAAGCTATATTTGGGTAACTATCTTAAACTATCTTTAGATTTAAATACTTGGTAATTGATACTAAGATAATTACATGAAATTGTTTAATTTTAATAGCGTGTTATATGATAAAATTAGAATTAAGAGAAAATTACAAAAATGAAATAAAATATTAACAAACTAAAAATTAACGGAAATGGATTTTATTAACCAGCATCATTTTTTTTAGTATGAAGTACGAAAACAAAGTACGTTTTATATCGTTAAACGCAATATAATATTATTAGTCAATCAAGTCGCTTTACTGTGAGAAAATGCAAGACTTGAGGCTTAACCAACAGTCGTATTGCTAAACTACCAAACACATTGCTAACAGGACTACCAAGCACATTGTTAACAATATTATAGAACTTCGTTAACAAATTATAGAACTTCGTTAACAAATTATAGAACTTCGTTAACAATATTATAGGACTTCGTTAACAATATTACTGTACTAAGCACTTTGTAAACAATACTATTGTACTTGATAGTACAATATCACTAACACGGTTAGACTATTATGGACATTGTTATAAAGACTGTTAAACTATGCTAAACACATTTTTACTAAGACTATTAGATTTCTAAACACATTTTTACTAAGACTATTAGATTTCTAAACACATTTTTACTAAGACTATTAGATTACTAAACACATTATTATCCAAATTATTAAGCTACCAAACACAATGTTAATTATGCTATTATCATACTTTGGAGAGAGTAGTGGGTACATTTTAAAATTATTTTATTACATCTTTATTCCCCCTCCTAAGTGAGGATTACTCAATTTTTCCATTGGTAATTATAACTTGCCCTCGTCACTGTCTACAAAACACAAACAAGCTTACAATAATTATTACATCATCATTTATTATCTTTGTTATTTTGAACTAAGCTTTAAAATAAAAAACAATGTTTATACTTATTAAATGTCATTTTGATTTCCATATAAAGTTATATTTTATTCATTGTGTTATGGTTATTAAAAAACTTTAAGATTTTGTATTACATCCTTTATGGCATAGAAATCATAAAATTGCATTAATCTTTTTTACTTTGTTCTACACCAATTATGCTTAAAATGCTCCAAAAATCTGTCTTAAACAAATTTTCTAAATTAGACTAAATTTTTTTTAAATGGCCCTTTTAAACAAGTCAGTGAGTTATAGTCCATTGCAGAGACCCTTCTAACTAACATTCTTCACTGTTTTAAAATCAATTTATCTTAAAACATTTCTCCGGAGCGATAATGGAATATATATTTATCTAAAGCCTTTTACGCGATTTACCGCGCAATAAAAACCACTACTGGACACTATATTTTAGCAATATAAAAGAGCAATCTTTATTACTTTAATCCATACTACAAAATGCCCATAAAACGTGGGCTAGTAAAATTCTGGACATCAGATAACTGTTTTGTTACTTGATGCGGTTATTGAACTAACAATATCAGCTGGTTTCATCTTCCATTAGGTAATAGAGAGTTGTGGGCTTTTAAGAAAATGAAATATATAACACTTAACCGTTATCTCTGCGTGGTTTCTGTTATCCCTGAAGCGCTAATTAACAACACTCAATTTTTAGAGTTTTAATAACACCACTGACACTCTTTTGCAATTTTTCACATTTTGTAACTGTTATTTTTGTTCGTTTTCAGAGCTTTTCATGCTATTCTTTTGTTTTTTTTTTAAAGTTATTTCTCTGTGCCAAATTTTTGGCAGCTCTGTGTTTATTTTGGTTTGGTTGTGGTCGGGTGTTTGGAAATGCAGCTTTTTTTTTAAAGGTTGAATTATAATGGGAAGGCACTTTGTCTTTCGTGATTGTTTTAAATTATAAGGCTTATAAATTATTTTAATGTTTTTGCACGGTTTGGTTAAACAAATGTAGTGGAATAAGTGTTTGTTTTAAATGAACGGGTGTTAATTTATACAAGCGTAGGAAATTTATTAATAATCTTTATTAAGTTGTGGTTTTTGGTGATGACAAAACGTTTAGTTTAAACGAGCTGCATTATAAATAATTCTTGAGACTTGATGGTATAATTTAGAAGGATATATTCAGAATTTTACAGGGCTTCTATTTTAAATAAAAAGCAAGTTTAACTTAAATTTAAAACCTGGATATATAACGTATTTCTAAGAATTAAATTTAGTATACAAATATTTAGTTAAAGTTATAGAAATAAGATATCAGGTAAAGTTCTTACGAATTAAAAAAAAATAAAACTAAGTTTTAACTTAAAATAGCAGCAGTTAAATAAATATCAATATTGAAGGCGTTTCTAAATTCCAAAATAGTTTCATATAAAAAAAATTATTTGAAAAAAGTAGCAATGTCAATAAATAAGAAGGGAATAATTATTGTCCTATTAAATTCGAATGATTCATATAATTATGAAAATATATAAAGAAAGTCTTTTAAGATATCAGATTAGGGTTATCAAGTATTTTAAACATTATTTATTATATATAATTGTTAATACTGATAATTCAAAAACAAAATTTTCTAAATGTTTTATTCACTTCAATTTTATTTTGATTACCCCAACGCTCTTATAAAACAGAACATCCAAATAGCAAAAATTAACGGAATGGAAAATAATTAGTTAGAAACATAAAGCTAATTTTAGTAGACAAACATTATTTTTAGTGTAACTGACAAACATTATGATTCGCAATAACAAAATTAGAAAATCCTATATAATTTCTTCATGGAATGGAAATAGTTATAGAAACATAAAGCTGATTTTCGAAAACATTATTTTTGAGTAACTAACAAACATTATGATTTACAATATAAAAATTAGAAAATCCGATATAATTTCTTCACATTTTTTGATGACGAAAATCCCCAGTATCTTTTTTTTAACTGGACCCTATCAGTCTTTCCGCTAGCCCATCTTTTACGAACCCTCTTCTTCATATAAATGATTGCCATCGACTTGTGGTCATCGATTGCTTGTATGTGAATCAATCCTTTTTGCTCACAAAGTAAACCACCATTTCTCTCTCGATAAAATATTGGTCCAGCCATTAATAGCAAAGAACGCAGTAATCTCTCATTTCTTTGTGAATCCAACGGCCACTAAGCAGAATAGTATAAGGAATCGATCAGCTATTGGTGCTTTCCCTTTAGAAAACCCTACACTTACCACAGATTCACATCATCATAATGTTTTTATCGGGCCGTTCGTTTTCTTTTGAGTCCAATATTTCGTATATTTATGTCTTTTTTATTTTCTCCCCTTCAATCTGTTTTTTTGAGGAAAGAAGATGTTTTTTTTTGCTGCGCTTTCGAATTAGATTAATAAACTGTAGACACTTTCTTTGTGTGTTCTGATGGCCATTCTTTTGAAATGGGGCAACAAAGCAATGCTTTTGATGTTGTCACTGCAGATTTGCGTGACGTCAAGGAAACTGGCTTTGGAGTTAAGTGGAAGCAATTTTGTGTCTCTAGATTTGGTATTGTGTAGACAGGTACGGAGATAAAAAAAAACAGATTTTAATGAAAAATTATGAATGAAATATTGCAATAAATATAAATTATAACTGAAAAAAGAAATTGACTAAATTGACTACTGTGTGTATATGTTCAATTTTCAAGGAATATACATTTTTAATGAATGCATCACGTGTAATTTATTTTCTTTGTGTAAAAATCATTTTCGTGGGATTCGTTCTAATGAATAATAAATATTATTATTGATGTAAACAATCATTTAAATGCATGTTTTTTTTTAATTTGGTACTTCCATATAAACATTAAAAATATAAAAATATAATGCTTAATTAACTTATATTATAAATTACCTAAATTCATACAATCATGTTATCACGCAAATGTGAAAGTTGCCAATTTCTAAAATTTATTTAAACGAAATTTATATTAATAAATTTAGATTGTTGTTTACAATTATTTTGATAAATTGTTAAGTAAATGTTAAGCTAATTAAAATTAAAAGTTGTTAAATATTTTAAAATATATAATTATAATAAATACCATCAAATAAACAATAAATACCAACATTAAATTAATTAACTTCTAAACACAAAAAGACTACAATAACTTTCCAAACAATAAATAGACACATTCATTCACATATAACAAAAACCACAAACATCCCTCATTTTTTCATCACCAACTCAACGACTCTTTTAAAATCAGGAATGATTCCCAATACTTTTAAACAAACAATTCTCTTATCCCAAATCGCATTTCTTCAAGCGAAAGAAATAAACCTAAATTAAATAACAGTAATAATTTATTAACAATCCTGTTCTTGTACATAACCACAAAGGTTTGGTTCCAAACAGCCTTCCCCACATTTCGTGACCCAATGGGCACCCCACCAAGGAAAAAGGTAGCCGAGTGCTTTACGGACGAGGCTGTTAGAATAATGTTTGTTTTTCCGTAAGGGGGGTGGCAGTTGATAAGATTAGCGGGTGTTTGCAGACACTACCTAAGACAAGGAAAGGCTCTTAAAGGGGACATCAAAGGTAGGGGATCGGTAGGATGGGCTGCCCATTTGCTTTCCACTTGTACAGATGTCTTAACAGTCACGACAAGAGATTCTGGATCCACGCTTTTTTATTATTTCATACTTGAGATTGTTTTTTATAAGGCTGTACTCATCTTGGGGAAAGGGTTGTATAATACAGATATGTAGCTGTTATTTTATGTGAGATATATACCAATGCTGAATATAGTCAAAAAAATTTAATATTTTATAAAAATAAAGTTAATTTGCGACTGTATTGTAATGGGCTGCCCATTTGCTTTCCACTTGTACAGATTGTCTTAACAGTCACGACAAGAGATTCTGAATCCCCGCTTTTTTTATTATTTCATACTTGAGATTGTTTTTTTAAGGCTGTACTCATCTTGGGGAAGATGGTGGGTATGGGGATTATATTACACACACATATATATATATATATATATATATATATATATATATATATATATATATATATATATATATATATATATATATATATATATATATATATATATATATATATATATATATATATATATATATATATATATATATATATATATATATATATATATATATATATATATATATATAGCTGTTATATGCGAGATACACACCAATGTTGAATATAGTCAACAAAGTTTAATATTTTATAAAAATAGAGTTAATTTGTGACTATATTGATATTTCTCATTTTAAATATATGAAATTATGGAGTATAGATAACAGGAGAAGTAATCAATCGCATTCATTGAAGCTAAAATCTTAACCACGAAATTTATGTGTTTTCACTAAGTAATAGAAAATAAGAGGGATCAGATACACATTTCAGTTCCTCCAACAACCTCATTTCATAATTAAGCATACATATACTATACGCCCCCCCCCTTTCAAAATTGGCCTGACCGCCATCTTGGTTAGTACAGAGTTGCTCTATTCACAAATAGACTTAGTGCTTTGGATTTACTATACAGTTAACTTCAGTTGAAATTGTTAAAAACGTGTCTCTCAACGTCACCTGCTATCATTCCCCATTTAAGTAATTTTTTATAATTGCGTTAATAGTTTACACAGTTAAGGCTGTAAGATGTACCCTGATACTGTAAAACAGTTATATACTATATAAAACTAATCATCCAATTTTATATTGAGATAAATTTAAATACTTTAAAATAAACTGTTTTTAAGTCACGCTAATTTTAATTTTAAATTCTGCATTATTGTTATGACAGATGTTTTTGATTTCGCCTGTAAAATTACTAACGATGAAGTTTTTGATCATTTTAGTGACATATTACTAGTAAAATTTATCGAAAAAATAATAAAAGATTGTATTTTCTGATCATATGTTAAAAATTATGTTTATAAACTATTGAAAATAAATATACTTAGGTTTTAATTATATACTCTGGAGTAAAACGCTATTTATTTCATAGATTATAGTGTATGTTATATGTAAAACTGCTTGAGTTTGAATTAATTTTGTTACGATTGTTTATATTAACGTAACGTTATGTTGTAAATATTATTATAATATCCGACTCAATCAAAATTATTATTTATAAATTATCTTTTAGAAATTTATAAATTATCTTTTAGAAATTTATAAATTATCTTTTAGAAATTTATAAATTAACTTTTAGAAATTTATAAATTACCTTTTAGAAATTTATAAATTACCTTTTAGAAATTTATAAATTATCTTTTAGAAATTTATAAATTATCTTTTAGAAATTTATAAATTAACTTTTAGAAATTTAGAAATTTCCTTTTAGAAATTTATAAATTATCTTTTATAAATTTATAAATTATCTTTTAGAAATTTATTATTTAAAATACATGAATGATTTAATAAATACTTTCATTACATTTTTGTGCAATAACATTACATTAGTATACCCAATCCACAAATCGTCGCACTAAATTTACAATCAAAATAAAAAAAATGCTATACATGTACTATACATCTGTAGGCATTATAATATTTTATTCTTTAAATAAAAGAAAGTTTAAAATAAATGTTATCCGATATTCAAATAATTTGATATTTTAAAAAAAAAATAACCCAACTCCAAATTATGTTACATGATTAAATTCCAAAAGTGAAAATAAAATTTTATCCTTGCTACCCCCACGCACTCGAAACGGAATAAAACTCGAGAATTAAAGTAGAATATCTCAAACATGTAAAGAATTTCGGTAGAGAAACATTATGGTCAAGTTCTTTCAGGTATGAAGGCATCCAAGCTTTTCCCGTTGGCAGACTTCCAGAGGTAGAGCGGGGAAAACAAAAACAGAACTATGACAAATAAGATTAAATAAACCCCAGAAAATATTTGCATAGAAAGAAAATTGAATCGTGACATTGTAAATTCTCTTTTACATTGCATTGAGTAAGTTAAGGGAAATACACTAAAGGAAAGTTTGTTGTCTTATTCTCTTGGGTAACGCGTTACACATTTGAAGACCCTTTCAAGTGGGATGTTAGATGCAAGTTTACAAACTGAATTTGGGAAATTTATATTGTATCTGCATTGATGTCTTTAAAAAAAGTTTTATGTATTGAGTGTGTTTAAGATTTCTTTTATGAATATATGTATTTTGATTTTAGTAGAGTGTTTCAAAATGCTTTAAAATAGCGTGATAGAAATAAAGGTTAAAAATGAACAACTTTAAGATAACTATAGAAATAAAAAAAACACTCATCATAATGTGCATTTTTTAATATGAAGCCACATTTAAAAACAAATTGACATGTATATGAGTTTCATTAAGGGAGACCCGAGACCCAAATCCTAATTTTTTATTAATGAATTCAGAAAAAAAATATTATATTATTAGAACATCGTTTTCTAAACAATAATCAAAAACAAAAATATATCTAAAAAATTTATTTTTGTAATTTTTTGCATTTTTTAAGCTTATAAAAACTTTTTTTTAAAAACACTACTCCTCTTTCAATTTTTATTATTTAAATTTTTTTAATTGATTAAATAACGTCAAAGTACATATTATAAATGTAAAAATAGACTTTTGCAGATTTGTGTTTTAATTGTCTTCAAAAACTTATTTTAAGTTCAAAACCCTAAAAAATATTCAATTTTTTTATGTTTAATAATTTGTAAAAGAAATTTTATAACTTAATTTAAAAAATCTATACATACTTTTATAAAACAAATATTAGACCTTTAAAAACTATTAACAGTTTAGTTTTAAGTTAATTATTAATAAAGGCTTAGCATTTTAAACAGGACCAAAATTAAAAAAAATAATATTTTTAGTAAATTACGATTGTTGCAGACGAAAAGTATGTAGAAAGATGATAAATGGTATATAAACATCTAAAAACACATATGTCCTGTTTCTTTTACTGTTTTGAAATTTTGTACACACCTTCTTAAATACGTTTAGCATCGTTTCATGGAAAAAAAGTAGCATTTTTTCGGATTTTGGGGCTCGGGCAGTTGGTGATTAAATTAAGAATATTTTCTGTAAGAAATATTCTATAATTTTCTCTTGGTTATCTTATCTTTTAATACCTTCTTAACCACTGAGATACGAACGTGTTTACCCGTTCGAGTATATAACGAGTTCACTCAGCAATGTGCATAATATTAAAGCTCATAAAAAATCTCTACTTGGAAACATTTTTCAAATTGAAGACATTGGGTGAACTTTTAGAAATATAAATTTACTCATATCTCAGCGGGTTTAAGACAAGATTATTACAATTTCTTTAATTGTGATGTTATTGCATTGTAAAAATAATAACAATGTGATATAGAAATAGTATTAAAACATATTAAAATTTCGTGCAGGTATAGTCCACTTTTGCTACTATCAACGGAAAATAAACTGTATGGAGGTATCACATGGAAGTAGTAGATCCTAAATCAAGTTAATCAATCATTCAAACTCTAAACTTAATAAAAATCATTCCTGCAATGTGTGCCAATTTTAATTATTTTCCGAAATCGACTCCAAACATTTTAATTTTTAAAAACTAAAACACCTTCGCATATGAGAGAGAGAGCGTTGAAATTTTTATACAATTGAAGTCGCTAATTACACGCGTAACAAAAGTGAACATTAAACAAAAGGCATACCAAAACATCGTTAGATGATGAGTTATTACAAGTTGGGACTCAAGTGGATTAATTATCTACCGATAAGGGATATTTTTGGTGAGTTTCAGTACCACACTGATGCCATCTGTTTCCCAACGCCAATGAGTCACGTTACAATACGCCCTCAGATATGCTAATTACCTTAATTATCGCATTTCGATATACATTCATTATCGTGAATTCCAAATTATTTTATTCGGTTATTAATCTCTTCAGCATTGTGAAGTATTTGGGATAAAATATATAGACGAAAAATTGAAAAGAAATAAACAAAATTGTACTGTTTCAGTGTGTAGGTTAAACAGACATATGTTTATGAAATAAAAATATACTGGTTTCTTTAATTATGAGTATAGTGTATGTTTTAAATAATACCTTTTTAAGAAAAGATGTTTGGTAAATATCTTAATTTTAAATTAATTTTTTTGGCTGAATATAATGTAATTGTTTTAGAAATATGTATTTTTTTAGTCTGACATAGAATTGTCCAAATTACTAATCAAAGGTACACATATTAAAATAATTAATATAACTAGTGTTAAGAATTTAAATATACTTTTCTGTAATAAAATAGTTTAAATAAAGTTTTACATTTTAAAGTGAGATGGATAATTTTACTAAAGTACAAGAGACATATATAAAAACCTATTTTATATACAAATATAATTTGTAATCGATTTTTTTCATTTCTAATCTTTGTTAATATTATATGAAAAAATTTATTTGTAAAAATATTGTAATTTCTGATTGTAATTATTTTTAAAACTTGAAATTAACAATTTTTAGGGTTTCCAGAATATTGTGGTGGAATCGAGGAAGTCCCCCCCCCCCCCCTTCCACCCTTTCAAACCGATAGGCATCAGGTTAATAGACCCCGGTCAGACCAAACGTGCAACAGTCCTGTATACCTATACCGATGGAAGTTAACAATAATTATAGACACATTTTGTAATTTCGTAAAGAATCTCGAAACGCTCCGATCACGAGACCTCAAATAATAAAATATTTTAATTTGAAACATTAGTGATCATATGGAAATGATTCAAAGGGTTTTAATTTTCCGGGCAGTACCCAACCGAGTATTAATACATTGTATTTATATAATTCTTAAAACAAGAATCTCGGAATGTAATTGATACAATATTTAAAAATATGCTTATATAAAAAACTAAATTACTAACAAATTACTATTTATTCTCTTTTTTTAAATATATTCTCTTATAATTTGTCCTATAAATTCTGACGAATAAAGCAATATTATTAACTTCAGGAAAAATAATATTTGCTAGTTAATAGTCGCGTATCAAAAAAACACCGTTTGAAATTCCTAAACAAATGGGCTTAAAATCAAAACAAAAGTAAAAAAAAAACGTTCTGCTTTTATAATATTTGATAGTTAATAGTCGGGTATCAAAAAACACCGTTTGAAATTCCTAAACAAATGGGCTTAAAATCAAGACAAAAGTAAAAAAAAAAAACGTTCTGCTTTTAGTCGGTTTTACACCATTTTATATTCTACTCGCATTGCAACTACCCACGATACCGCTTCCACTAAGCAAACAAACACCTGAAACAAAAGAACAGCGTAAAATAAATCCCAAAATTTCAATCCGGGGGCATTAGCGCCCCCGACAAACTCAGCAGCGATGCATAAGTAGCTAAAAAAAAAGCCAAAAATCTAATATCCCGAGCAACAAAAGAAAAGTGTTTATAAGCTCTGCGAAAAGAAAACTCAGCCTTTTCCCCCTCTCATGTTTCTGATTGAATTTACGCTGTTAAATGAAATAAAAGACCGAAACCTGGTTTCGCTCTAACAACGAAAGTGTCTCACGTCTTGCAATGTATACCCCGTATTGATTGCTAAGGGAAATTGCGCGTCTGAATGGGCTCTACGGGAATCTAAGCATATTCGGAGAACTATTCCTTCACACCAGGATTTTCATTATCTTTGCCGCTTTTCTAATTATGAAGGGGGATTTTAATGTGGTTGAGATATGGTTAAGAAGGAATACTTGGATATAATATCGAAACATTTTGTTATTGAGTTGTATCATTTGGATTCTGAGGTTCTCTCTATTACGTATTTTTGTTCGAAAGTATAAATGCCGACTTATAGTGTACGTAAGAAAAATGTAATGCAATTATATGTTATTCACATTGTCTTTATTTCTGTATCCCATAAGTAAAAGCCATTATCTCTATTCTTAAATATTTTACATTAGAACTGTCAAAGTGTTGTATTCTTCAATACTATTAGAGCTTTAGACTTCTTTTAAAAATAATCTAAGCCATATTAGAGATGCTGTTATACTGTTTTACTGTTTTTTAAAGAGTGTAATAACACAATATAGTAATAAAAATCCGAAAAGAGACGATGGACTTAGTGTATTTAGCATTTAAGATACACATTTATAGATATGTCTTACATTTTTAAATATTAAATAATTCTAAAAGTTTAATGTGTACTTACTATATTATACAAGTCTGGTAAGTATTATTAATATGAAATAATATATTTTGTGCTAAAGGATATATCAAGGCAATCGATTTTTAACATGTTGTATAATGACATATATGTGTACTATGGGTTACGAATTATTCTTATATATAATTTTAGTGCCATACTTTTTAAGGAAAATAACAATATATAAATCACATGTTTATTTATTATTATTTACTTAAAAGTTATGAGAAACTATCTTTTTCTTTCGTAAATTAAATTGTGATCGACAAAAAGTAAATCTGATATTTAAAATATCGGCTGAATTTGCTGTAAGGTCCACTATTTACATATATGCATAGATATGAACCTGGGATCAAGTCGTTTACAGAAAGGCATGATACATAAGCCCTCGCAGTCGAAATTATTTTCATGGCCGATAATACGAGTTTGCTGTGTTATTTAAGGCGTACCACCACCTTCACCTTCAATGTGAATCTTTCAAGGGCGAATGCCCTTCGCATCTTTGCGTGATGACTGTTGATGTGTTGTCAGGTCGGCAGTGGAGATTTTCGAATTCGTCAATGACAAGTTGTTATACTGCTTGCATTGCAAGTGGTTGTAGTTGAATGGAGATGACGGCACAAATATTTATTCGAAGGTTGCTTTAATATGCAGACCAAGATCATCAATGTCGGCTGGATTTGAATGTGGGACCGAGTTGTATGTAGCAAGACACATAATCACTAGCGGCCAAAATGATCACAAAGGCCAAAAAATGTATTTGCTACTTAAGGCTTACCAAAGTACATTTAAATATGCAAAAAACATATTTTTATTTTTAAATTGTTGATTTTGGTATTTTTGTCAATTTGTTATTTTCAATCTTTTTCATATAATCCTTTGCGTTTCAGCATTGCTTTAGTGCCAGCTTTATATCCAATACTACTCATTCTTGGAAGACTGTATCCAGCCCCAGGTGACCCACATATTGTGCTATTCTTACGTTTTCTGAAGGTTTGTGCGGGTCTTTTTAAATTTGTGAGTTATCTTTTTTGACAAAATACAGACGTATGTAAAAATAATATAAACATAAGAAAGTATATATTATAAAGAAATATCTTCATCAAAAATGAACAACAAAAAGTTCCTTCAAAATAAATAATCAAATTTATATAAACAATGTAAAGTGTAGATTTTTCCAAAGCCTTGTTTCATATTAAACACAAGTATTAGGTATCAACTGTATTCATACTTAGACATATGTTATAGACGAGATTCGACATTACGAGATTATTGCAGTCACTTAGTGTACTAGCTAAAGAGATATATCGTAGATATCCACGTATTACCCCTGTAATCAGTCCCTATAATTCAACATTGCATTATTTAGAAACTTTTAAAATTAAAATCATTTGTTATGAATACAAATCCTCTAATAGAATAAATTACAAATAAGAACATATAGAAATCTACACACTATCCACATGTTTAGTAAAATACTTATCTGCTGCAGAAAATAACTGAATGGATATGTCGATAAATATCTTGTATTGTATTGTATCAAATACTTACTAGCCATATGTTAAGTGATACCCGCATTAAATATTAATATAGGGTATAACACGTGTGTCATTTGAAGATAATTCTTGTACATTTGCGTTATTTTCAGTGAAATGGGTTGATAAAGTTAAACAAACGATGTTTCGTCATTAACTCTAATATTAAAAAACTGTAATCTAGCTTCACAATTATAGATAGAGTAAAGAGTTAATGCATTTAATGTACTGTCTAGCATACAGCTCTGCACTATTTACAAAAACAATAATGAATAGCTCTGATAGTAGGTACAGCTAAAATAACTTCTTTCTTTTAAAATAAATTAAATTATGGATATAAAAACTTGTGATTGCATGTGACTGTACAGACAAAATCTGTTTGTTGTATTTAGCGTCCTGAAATGTCTCAAATAATTTCCTATATATCTCAATATAATTTTCTACAAAATAACATATTGATATATAAGTTAACAGTATACCATATTCAGTATCGCTTGCAAATTGATGTTACAATACTACGAAATATATATTTTTTCAGAAAATTAATTGCATTAATTTGAGAAAAAGTTTGCCTTGTGTTTAATTATTACATTTATAATTTTATTTTGACTGTTTGGTATACAGTTTTCATTTCGTTTGTTTCACTTTGCTTAGTTTGTAACTTATATGTATACTAATGTTAAAAAAAAAAATCTTATCCCTCAATCTATATCAACCTAAGCAGCACGCAAATAGGCTCGCAATTTCAAACACACCATAAATCACCCCGAAAAGGAGTGGCACATCCCATAAAAGGTACGCGCAAAACAGCACCACACGGAAAAACGATGTTTGAAATCCTTCTTTGCTTCGAGAAAAGAAAGTTTGATGAATGGAAAACACACGAAGGAATGTATGGGAAAATTTCCCTACTATCTTGGCAACGCACCGTTGTGAATCAGGGTAACTTAGCAACTGCTGCAAGTTAAGGTCAGCAGAGGTCCGTCGCCATGAGGAAAACACAGATTGTAAGGGCAGAATCGAATGAGCTGTTGACTATTAAGGTCGTCATTAAAGTCCTTCTCTTATGACCCATAAAAGTACGTTGACCATGATACGAAAAACAAGACTGACCGTCACGCTAGAGGATCAAACTGATAATAACAAGTACGGGTAGATTATTCGGTCACAATTCACGCACATGCCAATGCATAAAGATGTTATTTTTAGAAACAGATTTTGTTTAAAACTTATTTAGAAACTAGTGTGTACATAATGTATTTCGTAAAACTTTATATAAATTATGTTTTTGCTTATTGAAATCATGCATTTTTAATAATAACTTATTAAATGATTTTAGACATAATATTAAAACTGTTATATACTTAGGCAATTGTTTTAATAATTGTTTTAAAACTTTTATAAAAATAATAAATTTTCTAAAACTTTTATAAAAATAATAAATTTTCTTAAACTTTTATAAAAATAATAAATTTTCTAAAACTTTTATAAAAAATAATAAATTTTCTAAAACTTTTATAAAAATAATAAATTTTCTAAAACTTTTATAAAAATAATAAATTTTCTAAAACTTTTATAAAAATAATAAATTTTCTAAAACTTTTATAAAAATAATAAATTTTCTAAAACTTTTTAAATCAATTATGTTTTTGTTCACCATGAAATTGTGTATTTTCATTTAATGCTTATTTATGAATAAGTATTAAATTAGGAAAACAGTTATTAAAAGCTTTAAAAAAGCATTAAAACGCCAAGTTTTTCAAATTTGGCGTTTTAATGAGAGTTGGTATCTTTAGTCAGAGTTTCTCGTACATTGAAACATTTCTGATATTTCAAAAAGAAATCCTGACTTTTCAGGGAGTGAAAGAAATTTTACAATTTAAAAATATATTTAACTTATATACACATTCTGTTAATAATCTATTTTTATAATATAACAATTTATTAACATAGATATTAAAGCCTTATAAACAAAAAGTCACCGATCTGCTAAGATAAGTTTTAATTATCAATAGTTTAGAAATTAAATATATTTTTATCCTTAACATTTAATTTAGTCTTTCTATTGAATATTTCAGTCCATTTTAAGTTTTTTGTCGGTATTGATATTAAGATTATTAACCCTTTGCACTCTGTTGGCGCCGCTCAGGTGACAACATAACGACTCGTTCTTTTGGTTCCCTGTTCTTTAGAATAAACTCGAAAGTGTCTTGTATGTAAAACACATCGATCTTTTTTTTCAACTTGTTCTCTTGCAAATCCAAAACGGATTATGATTTTCCCCCTCTATGAGCATAAAAAATTCTGGGGGAAAAACAGAAAGAAGAATAACTGTTCTTTAGAAAGAACGCAAATGCCAAAATGTTCTTAGAGTGGAAAGGGTTAAAAACTTGGGATGTTCTCACTCTCAGAGAGTTGTGGAAAGTGAAGTGCCTAGAGTAAAACATAATTTCCAGTTAACTTAAACAAATTTTGGATAGTAGATGAAACGTTCCTACAGTTCTAACCTTGAATTACTGCACATCGTGTATGTGCTTTCTAATTTTCGAAAAACATTCTTCACTAATGTAAACGATAAGGTATATTTATTAACTTTTACTACTAAAATATGTTAAGATCAATGATTTTGTTCTTCAATATAAGAGATAATTTAGACTTACATGTAATGTACATATAATGTATGTCAATAGAAAATTATACTTAAAAATGATTATTTTTATATTAATAATACTTATAAATTTTGATTTAGTTTAAAAACTAAGTACATAATTTTTTTTTAATCCATGATGCAATAACTTTTTTTAATCCAAAAATTGAATGCACTAAATGTTTTTCTTTTCAAATTAAAATGTCTTTAAAACTAAACATTATACACTATTTTAACATCGAGTTCCTTATTTATAAAATAAATCGTAATATTTCTTTCGCATCCCAGTATTGGTGTAAGTTTAAAATATAAGTTTTTTTTATGTGTATCTATATAAAATACATCTCAAAAATACATTCCATTCTCTTACTCTTTTTCCACAGGAGAAATACGGTTTGGATGTATAATTTACTTGTAAGAAGAAAAGATTTATTGACGTATTGAGTACACGGGATGACGTTCTATCATCCCTATAGATTAAAACTAATGGAAAACTTGAAGGAAAAAGCTGAATGGAGAATGACATTGAGAATAAAAGTATGTGTGAAATAAGAACTGGAGCAACAATAGCCAAATTTTAGTCGTACTTCTGGAATTTGACACAGTCTCAGAAGGAAGATTTTATAGCTTTGTCAAAAATATGTGTGTTTAGTTAAAACATTAGTTATTCAATTAAAAGTGCAAAAGTGGCAATAGGAATTTCCCATCTTAGGATTGAAATATTTTAAATATAAAAAACTGATGGTTAACATATCTGATGCAAGTATTAAAGTGTGGTTATGTCATCAATCTTTATTGTGAATATGTTAGATGTATTATAATTAAAAAAGTGATATAAAATTGATCCGATTGAGTCATGTATACATAATATTTTAGATGTTAAACCCTCCGTGTGCTTGTGTATATGTTAAAAATTATTCTTATTAAATAAAATTTAGACAATTATAAAAAAAATAATTCTTTTGACATATAAACACATATTATAAGCAACATAGAGAAACATTTTATGTTCATTAATAATAGGTTAAATTAAATACGACTTTTTATATCTATTAAAACATAAATTAAAATTTTCATATGTATTTTGCTAGTACATTTCTACACATTTTTTTTAATGTACATTCCTTTAATTTATTTACTAGAAAAGATTCCTTAAATATTTTTTAAAGAAATTTTGCAAACAATTTAAGGTTATTTACAATAGTACAAGAATAGTTGAGATATATGAAACAGCATTTTAATTTAAAGTATATATTTTAACAAATAAAATATAGATGACAAGTTAAACTTGTATTCTTTGATGAAAAAAACTCATTAACATAAAATGACATCAATTCGGCGGATTATTTATATGGTATAAAATACTAATCTTTACACCGAATATTTCTTTTGAGATTTAAAATTGTCAAAATAAGAGAAAAAAGTAATATTTTTATACATTTAAAACAAAAAATATTCTAAAAATAATTTTTTCCCCATTTTTGCTCCAATTTCATTAAAATAAATAGAAATAAACAAAAATGAAAACTCATTTATTCCAGTTTTGAAACGAAAAATAATTATTAATTACTTGTAATTTTCTACGAGATGTCTTAATTTAAATAATTTATTTTTTTGCTTCTTCAATATATGACTTAAATTACTGTAACTGTGTTTTAGAATAGTTTGCAAGTGAAGTTAATTATAGCTTGTAATATATTTTATTTGTGAAAAAAAAATGTATGTGGGAATATATTTATAAATAAAATTTTATATTAATACATTATTTTTTATCTAATAATTAAATATGATTTTAGATTCAATTATTACACTTATTAATTCTTTTATATTGATATTTTATTTTTAAAAAAATACACAAAGTGTAATGTATGTTAGGTTTATATTTTATATTAGTAATAATTGTTATCAGTTCAAATACATTATTTTATATATGTATTTAATATTTTTATATTAAAAAAAATGAAAGCTAACATCTTAATTGCATTAAATATATTTTATTTATATTTGCTATTACTATTTTTATAACCATCAATATAGGCTGGAGTTGTAATTATTAAATTTAACAATATAAGTATAGTAATTAGAATCCTTTTAGAATTACATTAAAAAAAACTTATACATGGTGCAATTATAGCTTACTCTATTGATATTTTAAGGCGATTATTTAAAAAAATATTTTTATAAACTAAAATATCAAAAACGAAAATTGTATGCGAATTTGTTTTTGTAATTAAAAAACAACTTCTCAAATAATAAAATATCTCAATCAACAAAAATAAATCTCAAGTTAACGATAAAATATCTTTTATTTATTCTTTGATTTGTTATTAACGCACAACCTACCGCCACCGGCAATAAAAAAATAACTTTTGAGGAAGAAGGGTTGTTGAAAAAAGTTCCCCCCAAAAATAAAAATTAAAAGAAAATATATAAAGATATAAGAAAATGATAATTGCTTCAATTTGTAAAAACGAGGAGCGTATTACGAACAAAAAATGATAAATTATCAATCCGATTGAAACACCTTGCGTATTTTTTTGCAAATTTCATTAAACAAAATCCCACTGCGTATTCCTTATAGCAGAACCCATAAACATCTTTTCATTCTTCCTGACAAACGTTTTAACTTCATATGTCGTCGGTCAGCATCTGGTACCAAGTATTTTGCCAAAGGAATCAAAAACTACATCGGAATGCAACATGCTCTCAATACTTTCCCCCTTCGCAAAATATTCGGAACAAATACGAATATTGAAACAGGCCATTTATATGTCAGAAGTTTTTCATCGATTTCATTTCGATCAATGTCACTCCATTGATCTTTTTCAGTCTTGCGACTATAAATGTGAACCTTTTTTCTTTCATTTTCATTATTTTATTTTGGTTTTTGCTGGCCCACCACCCGAAATCCCCTTATATAGATGGAAGGGCAAAGAGTTGGGAAATCTTGATTCACAGAACGTAAACCTAAATTCGCCGCTGAGTTTTTTTGAGGTTTTCTTTATGCAAAAGATTGATTTATAACTATTTTTTTGTTGAAATTGTTGTTGGTGTCTTGAAGATGGTGGCTTAATCGCAAAATATTTCTGAGAAACCTTTCCTAGAGGAATAAACACGGCCTTTTTGGTGTTTTGTGTTTTATTCTACTTTCGTTTTTTTTCTTCAAAGTTTAAAAAGTCGAGTTTTATCCGTGGATTGCAGGAAACTGGGAAACACCAACCAATCCAACGCCAGATTATTACGTGGAAAACATATGGACATCTTTTTTTTATTTCTTGTGGAAACTTTTAACAACTCAAACGTCAGTGATGAATAAAAAATCTGTTTTTAATAGATGTCTGTTTGATAAACATAAAGCAGTTGAATTTTAAACTAAAATTACTCGGAATAGTATTAGTCAGTGGGTTAGATTAACGTCCCACTTGAGCTACACAATGTACCAATAACGGTGGTTCGTAACATATTAAAAATAAGACACGGGAACAATCCATCGTGATTTTGAACCATGGACAATGGTGAGGACTACACCTGAACTTGGTACCCCACTCCCCGAACTGCCACACCACGAATACTGTGAGGACATTTGGGCCACGTAAGGTTTAACGTGCAGCTGCCTCTTTAACAAAGCATTTTTTTAGAATGAGAATTAAATCAAACTACCTTTTTATTACAAGCCGGCTGTTATTCTCAATGAGGTGTTCAAACTCGTAACCCTTCAATTACAAGTCTTACTTTTCCGACTGGGCCATCCCCAATACATTCTTAGCGCATTAAAAATATGTATGTTTTTAATAGAAACGTCCCCAAACTTTCGATTATAAATTAAAGTACATAAAAATTTACACATAATCTTAACCTTTTATGTGATTGAGTCGCCCAATTCTGAAACGTCTCTCTCTGAAACTTTTTAGATCACATTTTTAAATCACAATTTTTTCGTATTACATTTTATATCTACATCTAGAATTAAGCAAAGTATGTTGTTTAATGTGTAAATGAACATACTTGGAATTATTGCAGTTGTAGAAATAAAAATTAATTTTAAAAATGTGATGGGTCCCAGCAAAAAAAGTCAACATGAAACCTTCATCAAAATTGTCAAATTGAAGGTTTTTTCAAGGTTTTATAGAGGATATTGAAACAAAAAACTGCAGTTTTTTTAAGTTTTTAATTTTCCTGCATAAAACCTTTAAAATATCTGCATTTTCCCTTCATGATTAAAAATTGAAGGTTTTTTGCAGGTTTGTATGAAGGTTTTTTGCAGTTTTTATGAAGGACATTGAAACAAAAACCTTTAATTTTATAGATCTTCAAAAAAACTGCAGTTTTCCTGCATAAAACCTTTAATTTCAAAATTTTGATGAAGGATTTATGATGACTTTTTTTGCTGGGGTTTGTTCCCTAAAGTGCACAAGAGATGTTTTGGAATTGGATTAATCATATATTTATGAATGTACATCATAGGCAATCAAGATTCGAAAGGCTAGTTTCTAACACCAACATCATTTATATGGGCAGGATTGAATATAATTTTTAAAATAGAAAATCATATTTTTCCTATGTTCCTAAATCCATAAAAATGTATATCAACCACAGTTGGGAATCATTGTTCAACTTAAATGCAATCTTTTTAAAATACAAATATAAGAAGCAATATTTGGTGCCATGATGACAAAGTATGGTATTTGAAGTCCACATACGCGGCTTATAAGTTGGCCAACTTCTTCTGTAATTTGTCAAAGTGGAATGATGAATCGAGCAATAAAAGAGAAACTCATTTGTTGAAAAACTACGGAGAAAATATTAACGGAGAAAACTGCTAAGGTAATCCTAATAGTTTCTCTAAGGGATTGCCTTATCGTCAAAGATAAATTGTTTTATTGTTATCATTGAAAAATATCATTACTTGCTATCTTGGGTCGCGAACTTTTTACATTTCCCTTGTATTCAATTTATTTTCATTGTCTTCAGTCATTCATTTCATTTGCAGTGCAATATGAAATGTTTAGTTGATTAAATGACAAATTCTTTGAAGAAACAAACTAGGCATTCTCCGTATTATTTATTTCTCATATGATTGATCATTTTTAAGGATTATTTATAATTTTTTTGTTTACTAAATATATAAAATAATAAAGGGTGAAGTCACAGAGTAGATAAAAAAAAATTGTTTACTTAACATTTGATTAGCTCAAGTCCAAACAGTAGAATAAATCTTTCATGCTTGCTTCCAAGAACATAACTATACAAATTTAAAAATTTGTGTTTGAATGTAATAAAGTTTATACAGGCATTCAGAATATTTGAAAATATATATAGTAATCTAAACATCCTCGTACCCAAAACTTTATGGCATGCGTGGGATGCCATCTCAGGTGTTTTCCTCGTAATCTGACCGTATTTCAACATTTGGAGGTAGTTTTCCCGGATCTTTCCGTCAGTATAGATCCCAAACCGTCCACAATATCCCATTTTACAGCTTTATTGCGACGTTAATTCCGTAAACTGACTTTAAAAAATAATTTGTAAGCAATGTTGTTGGTGATGAAAGTCACTCAGTATATAAAATTATGAAGAGGCTTATTGTTTTTTTATAATACTTAATTCCAAAATTTCCGGATACCATATAGTGTAATAATAATTAAATTAAATTTAGAAGGTTTAGGTCATTAAATGTAATTATTTGTAAATGTGAGCAAAAAGTAACTTACAAATAGGATTAGTTATGATTCTTATATTCATTTTAAGGCTTTATCATTGGTATGTTTGCTATTTTCCAAAATATTTACCATTTTGCTAGCCTACTGCTGAAACCAACAACAACCCAGACGGGCAACGAGTCTGTTGAAGCGTAAAGCTAGAACAGAGCAGCTGCTACAGCTGATCTAGAAGTTAAGAGCTTGGAAAAGGGAAGTTAGCCTTCAAAAGATTTCGCGGTCCATAGAGTTTCAAAAAAGTCAGTTTTATTTGGCACTTACATTATATCAGGAGAGATGAAGAAATTGGAGAACCGTAATATGCTATACAATCGACTTTTAGAAGAAGAGTACTCAGGTATTACATTATTGTTATTTAAAATAGTTACTATAGAATAAACAAGCAAAAACGATGAAAATACTAGTTAAAAATATTTCAGTAACATATAATAAAATTGATCAGCAATTATTTAATTTTTTTTTTAAATACACATAAGAGGTAAATAAAGTTTTATTTTAAATCTTTCTTAACAGAATTTCCGGATTTTAGGGGGTATAGGAGAGATAGAGAGAGGCACATTCTACTTTTTTCTTTAATTTTGTAAATATCATTAATTTTTTTCTACTTATGCATGCAAAGCATATTAACATAAAATGACGTGGTCAAATATTAAAAAATATTATAATTTTATTTTTAAAAATAAAAAAAATACAAAAAAGTTACCTTTCCTATTTTTGATATAAGTTTGATAAATATTTTCCAAAAAACTATATTATGTAAAAGAATTTTAGTGATAAATATTTGACAAAAAATCACTCACTTCATTGGTCAAATTATTTTTAAAAAATAATAAAAATCGTTTAATCAATATATTACTAACATTTAAAGACAAATTAAAGTAATATGTTTGAAAATACACTATAGCATATTTGTAGCAGCTTCTTCAAACATATCTAAAGTTATACCAATTTAAGCATGAAAAGTCATCAATGGGAAAAATTAGTTCAAAGTTATGTATTCAGGCAATTTTCCACCAAAGCTTAATATTGATATGAAAAAATAAATAGTTGTATTTTACGTAGAAATATAATCTTGGTGTCGTTTGATTAAAAATAAAATTAAATATATTTTAAAGTAATAACATATATTTGGATATTTTTGAGGATAATGTGTTCCATACCCCCTAATGATTATTGTTTATAAAAAATTAATTACTTCTAAAATTGTTAGGTTTTTTTATTTTGAAAATTTTGTAGAAAAAAATAGGCCATCAAGGAATAATTATTTTCTCATTATATATATTTATAAATTTATTGTATATTGTCACAAGAAATAATATAAATTATTAAAATTAAACAAATTAAAAATAAAATTATATACAAAATAAAATTCATATTAGAAATTATTAGAACCTTCAGGATAAATTACCTTTAAAAAAATTATTAACATAAATCTTTCTAATTGGAGGCTTTTTTTATTCATTCAAATCCATGCTCACGTGTTTCTTTTAAACTTGTAAAAATATTAAAATAAATTATTTTTTGAGACATAAATTTATTAAAGTAATACAAGTTATTTTTTCAAATCGAGACATTTTTGTATTTGAACCTGCATTATTGGTATTTGTACATTATTGTATTTTAATAACCAGTAAAAATATAAATAATTTCAATATGTATTTTGATTTGTAATTTCAAAGACTCATTTCAAACCTGAGCGCTTACCAGAATAAATGTTTAAAAAAATTATCCCATTTAAATAAATTAAAACAAGATTTTTTCAAGGTTTAAATTAGTTTATAAATATTCAGTATTTATCTTGTGTAAATTAGGTTCATTTAAGCGAGGTAAAACCTTATTTTTTTATATAACAACCCAATATGGCATAAAATTATGTAGAATACGGAAATAGTCTTTAATAAATATTAATTGAAATTTATGATGATTTTTTTAGTTGCAGCTAGTTAAATCTTAAGTATTTAAATTTATTTACATTAAATAGCATTGTATGCTCAAGATTATCACACATGCTTTATTATACACAAAGATAATCATGTGCATTATATATGATGTAACATATAATTTTGCTGTAAGTGTAATGTATAATTTTTGTAGTAATATATAATGTGTATAGTAATTGTAATAATTTATATTTTTTTACTATTTCTTTTTGTCAAAAAAGAACATTCCATACAAGATTTTTGTTTATTTAATAATTATTTAAATCTTGGAAATTTGAAATACAACTGCAGAATAACCCATTGCACCATAAAAAATAAAGTAAATTAGCAAAAAATAAAAAGAGAAATAATAAAATTAATTCTTAAACAAAAAACTAAAATGCAAAATTATTAAATCTTTTTCGGTTAGTTGGAACTGTAAATACAAAACATCTCTGACGATAATAAAAAAAAATTAAACCCCTTACTTTTAGAAGGAATAGGCATGCAAAAAATCACAGAGTTTTCCTTTTTTTTACGCAGCATGTTTACTCCCCCCGGAACGACGTCTAGCGTATTAATTTTTTTTTTGAGTAAATTTAATTTACGGAGGAAAAAAAAGGAAGATTTTTTGCATGAGGATTGCTCATTTATACAATTTTATCGAGTTATATTGAATACATCAACAAGTGTGAATTCAATTCAATTTATAAATAAATATATAAATAGGGTTTACCAGCATATTCACGATCAAATTCTAGAAGGGCAGTTTCATAGGAATTCTTTTTTGCAAAATAAATACGTAAAAAATGTAATTTCGTTTTATATTTAGCTGATGGAAACATCGTATACTTATATATGGTGTAGATTGTATAAATAGTTATATTTACAAATAATTGTGATATTATTATAGATTTTAAAAATGCTGATTAAGAATAGTTATATATAATAAAAATGGCATTTTTATGAGGTAAAACGAACCCTTTCTATGAAAAATGCCATTCGTATTTTAACTATTATTTCATGTTTTTGAAATAATGCATATTTTAGTTATATATTTCTTATTTTAATAAACTTAAAGTATGCATATTTATAGATATGTGTAAATAAACATTCTAGGGGATTCTAAGCAACTGGTTGAAATATTTATTTAAGGAAATCTTCTATCATCGGACTTGTCGTGAAATTGTGTATTTAATATATGTTTATTCCTTTGATAAAAATCTATTTTAAAATTAATATAACTTTAGAAAAATGTATTAAGATTCACTTAAATTTACTACTCATGCAACACATATATTGTGCATGCATTTAACTAGTTGTTCTGGGAACAGTAGACCTCGTAACAAAACTACAATTTTACGTCGATTTTAATGACTTCAAGAAACCTTCATGCATATTTGAACACAATTCAACAAGAAATTTTTGTCTTAAATGCGTAACGAACAAATTTACAGTCAAACAAGACGAAATGCT
Organism: Troglohyphantes excavatus; assembly: GCA_963932185.1. Taxonomy (NCBI): domain Eukaryota; kingdom Metazoa; phylum Arthropoda; class Arachnida; order Araneae; family Linyphiidae; genus Troglohyphantes; species Troglohyphantes excavatus. Next base: position 38,859,612 of record OZ010676.1, read on the forward strand.
AAAATGTCGAGTTACAACAGGGACCTTGCTAGCACTCGATGAGTTATAAACTAACAGTTTTGGGAACAGTAGACTCCGCAATCAAACAAAAAACCACATACGTTGATTTTAATGACTTAAAAGAACACTCCTGCCAAATTTGAAGAAAATCGAACAACGAACAATTTATGCAAAATCCTTTTAAAAAATGCCACATACACCGATTTTAAATGTTTTAAAATTGATTCACTATTAAGATGAATTTAAAAAAAAATAACTTTTTAGGTAAATTGACACCCGCACATCGATGTATGTTGATATTTTCTGATAATAGAAATTGTTTCGAATTTGAATTTAGTTATTAAATGACTATTTATTATATTTTTGTTATTAGCAGAAATTATGTAGGTTATTTGTTCTAATTTAATTTATCAATTACAAGTAAAACAGCTTGATACCCTAACACCAACGATACCTTTATTTGCAACACCACCTAAACTTTACACAATAAAACCTAAATGCAAGGTAAGGAACGTTAATTTGTTGGCTCTAAAACAATGACTTAACCCATTTCTAAAAACCACCAAACCAAATGCAATTACGAAAATACACTCAAAGTAAGATCATGTAACCCAATATCCCGAAACGACAAAAAAAATCGATATTTCCCCCCTTCAAAATAGCGAAACGACTCGAGTTATTTTTACGCGCGAAATAAATTCACCCAACCAAAAGCATCTCGTCGTCTCGAATTACACAACCTGAGAGGCATTTGAAGGCGTGCTCGGCCCATTATCGTCAATGGCACCCCTCGTTTGCAAGTGAATGCAATCGAGTAATTGACGCCCGATCGAGAAATATAATTTGCATGTTAGGAAAAGAAATCCCCGCTACAATTTGATCGGGGCGCTTTCCTACACAGAAACCCACTTCTCAGGAATATTTCTCTCGCCCCTTCATTCCAAATAAACATTTTTTCCCACTCTTCTCGACAAAAAAAATAAATAAACACGGTAAATAAATAAAATCTCACAACGCTAACACAAAAGAGACGCCGCCTTCGAGTGAAAAATATTGCGCTTTTGTAAATAACGGTAGAAAAAAGCGCACCCTGGTGGCAGTTTTTGTTTGCTTTCATTTCCGTTTTTATGGATGTTTTTCACGCTGGAATTTTTTTCCCGCCAGTGTAGCTGATGCTGAAAAAGTGGAATTAAAAATTGGAGGCTGCTAAAGAGCGCACTTCAGCCGCAAAACTCCTCCAGGGTCAAAAAGAAGTTCTTGAGAGTAATGCTGTCCGCCTCCTTGTCATATTCAGTCATTTCTCTCCTCCACCTCCATTCCACCTCCGTTCCTGTTTATATTTTCCCCTCTTATTCTCCCTAGATTCCTCTTCCTCTCCAGATTTCTCCTCTAGATTCTTATAATCCGTTTTTTCTCCTCTTTTTCGCTAACCCTTCTCCGTTTTCTAACAATCATTCTTTTTCTTTTATTATTATTATTAAGAATTTTAAAAATATATAAAAACTTGGGAAAAAAATATTTAACATCCGACTTTGAGGGTTCTTTTTATTTGCTTCCTTTCTGCTCTTTAGCACGTTATGGAATTAAAAATGTCTACAGAGCTTCCCGAAAAGTAGGATATAGTTACTTTTTGAAGCATTTGCTCAGTCTGTTGTGTACATTCCGCACAATTGTAAAGATTTCTGTGGAGTTCTGTTGTGTTTCAACAGTGCATTATCTAAAGTGATTTTGTTGTTGTTTAATTCCATTGTTTATTAAAATAATTCATGTAAAAATGCAAATAGAAAATACTATTATACACAAACAAATGATCAATAAATGATTAGTGTCGGATACATTATGGTTAAACCACAATATATTTAAATGCGGTATTCTATATTTATAGTCTTAATTACTATTTAATATTATTTTGATAAAACGTACTATAGAAGACGAATATGTGAAATATTTTAATTGTATATGGAGTATGTAGGTGTATGTAATTACAAATTACATATAAAATATTTGTTGGTTAAGTATATACACTTGTTCTTGATAAATATTAGCATACAAGAATATCATACATTATTATAAAATATATATATTTCTCATATCCTCTACAATTACGAAATCAGATTTCTGTTAAATCAGATATATATATATATATATATATATATATATATATATATATATATATATATATATATATATATATATATATATAATATATATATATATATATATATATATATATATATATATAAACTGTATACTTTTTAAAATAAAAATAAATACTTTATTACAGATATTCAGATTATCATTTAATGTCCAACCATTGCAGTTCTCCTCCTAAAACCGAAAACCCTTGCTTTAAATCTTTTTAATGGACCGCAATTGTAAGGAAACGAGATCTAGCAAAGAGCTAAATAAATTTTTCTCTTTGCCGTAACCAGTCTCAGCGTTCGACTCTTAATCGGTAGCAATGTAATCAAATCGTCACTGAGAGGATTGAATGAGATTAGGGGCAATGGGATACCAAAGGAGAATGGATGCAGGAAACAAGCGTACTTCCTGATGGACACCAATGATTGTTTTGGCTGCGTTTCTCGTGGAGATCTTTATAGAGTGCTGGGATGGTGTGTTATAAGGGAATGGTTATTAGGGTGGAGTGAAAAGGGCGAAAAAAAAATAATTTCAAATTTTAGTGTTTCCTGACCCAACAAATGGTGCCATTTGGTGAAAAAATCACTGTGAAAAAATTTAAGCGAAATCGTTCATCATCTTCAGGTTCCACATTGAGATATAAAATATAATATTAAAGTCAAACAGTAAAAAAAATCATTTTTTTAATTTTAATTTAATTTTTACAATATTTTATTTTCAGATTAAAAAACGGTTATAATTATTAAAAAATAGACATGAACATATTAACACACATTATTTTCAGATTTCACACAAGGTCCAAAAAAGTTCATCTTGGTGTCAAATTTCGGAATTTCGTTTCGTGACTTTATTCCGCTGCGAAGTATTCATTCCTGACGGCTTCTACACCACATGTTGCCAATTATGCTTGTGTTTCCAGTTTCACATGCCTCACCACTGCTTGAGAATGGCTTCTCTGTTCAAATTGTGAACCATTTCTGATCAATCTTATTATGTCTTCATCGCTGAAGTTCGTGGTAACTGGTGGTTCCAAAGGATTGTCATAGTGAATCATCTCGAAATAGTCATTTGCTTTTAAATTCAAATTGGGAAGATTAAATTATCTTATTTTCCCCTTTGAGTCAGTTTTTCTTGATTTCAGTATTCTTCTGAAGCCAAGTTCTCAAATGTGTGCTCGTTCATATAATAGCATCGCTAACAGAATATTCTCAGAATGAGCAAAATAACAGTTCCTCTGAATAAATTCGTGAACGATTATCTTAAAGTCTTCTGGAAATAATTAACTTTTTTTTTATCATTCCATATTAAGGTGACGTGTTCCATGAGTGGCATTCGGGATTTTCTTTATTTCAAACCAGGATGGCACATAAACTTTCATAACATATTATACCATGAGCTTCAAGTCTCACGAAGCATCATTATTGGTTTGGCGGTCGATACGTAAAGGCGAAGAATTTTGTTGGCTGAAGTGAGCCATCTTGAGTGAGACATCTTTCCGGGTCTTCTGTTTGCTAATTCTGGAAGGCATACTCCCAATGATACTGCCTAGAAATGTCGAAGAGGTGTTTTTGGTCTGTACTGAGTTCTTTTTTGTCAATTTCGGGAAAAACAACTGGAATAGAGACAAAATTTTCCACGGCAAGAGGTTTGCATGTTTTCATAGATTTGACTATTGTCGCGGAAAACCTTTGTGGTCCAGACGTCTTTCGGTCTTAAATAAACAGAACCATGTTCTGACAAGAGCGTAATATGCTCTACTACAGCTGTAGTCCTGTAGTATAAGAATTCCCTTTCTTCTCATACATAGTAGTCTTGTCATTTCTTCCATTGAAGTAGAGGGCATACAAAAATTTCGGTATTTGTGAAGAATAGCTGGGACCGTAACTTTCGACGTTCTGTCCTCAGCTTATTCCTGTCGATAACTTTAGCCGGAATATCTTTAGATACAATCCCTACATCATGAAGCACAGATGACGCAATGACAGCAGGTGACCTACCTGATATTCCTGTCCTATCACAAGCAACCGCTAAATGCAGCAAGGATATTTTCATCTAACTTGTCTTGGATGTTAAGGGAGTTTTATCATCAGTTGCTTTCAGACGTTTGGCTTCGAGGCTAACGTAATCGTCATCATCTTCAGGGATATCTTCTAATTATGAATCAGATCCTAGAATAGCGTTCGCTGCTGAATCTGTAATAGACTTAGAAAAAGCTTTAGTTTTGCATTATCTTGCTTTGGCCTCATGGTTTTGCCTTCTATGCTGTTTTTTTTCTTATACGCTTAAATTTTCGGCTTTCAGAAATGTCTATCGACCCTATTGCCATTTTCTTACATGCCGTTGACCTGTTAAAAAATTTCGCTCCATACGAGGAATCTTTAAGAACACTTGCATTGTTCATAATTCAAACATTTGCATGAAGAAATATCAAACGAAGTACTATTTGTCTGGTCGAAGAAATATTTCCTAATTTTGTTAGCCCCCTTTCGAGATTTTGATATTCTTTTCATATTTTTATACTTTTCATTGTAATTTCTTATAAGTCGAAAAATTTCTTGATGACTTATATCACTGGCAAGGAGGCTTTCTTCAAAATTCTTGAAATATCCCAAGAAACAATTTCGATGATATCTTTGACTGAAGGATCTTTCTTATTCCCCTTTCACAATAAATAATTTTTGATCCAGAGGAAATTCTTTATTAAATCAGCATACGTGGGAAAAACTGTCCCAGAAAATGGAATCCACGTGACAACTATGTCATGGTAAAAATAGTTATCAGAATAAAACACGTGCTGCCATCTATTAAAATTAAGTAAATGTGCTTTTTATGTAGGGTACGAAAGTAATTTATAGCGCTAACATCTGTCAGTAAAGTTTTAATTAAGTAATTTATTGACTGAATAATAATTAATTACTATTAATTATCATACAATTAATGTTAAATATAATTTTAATTAACACATTAATTAATTAAAATTATTTATTAAATAAAAGGACATTTTTTTATATAAAAGGCTATATATAAACATTCTTTTGAGATGTGGAACCTCAAGATAGCAATATTTTGGGCTGAAATTTGGTGACAATTTGTTCTAGTGAGTTTGGCACCGTATAATGACTCAGGCAACATTAATTTTAAAAAAAAGTTTTTTCGCTCCACCCTAATGGTTATGTAATAATAGCAAAAGAAAAAAAAATGACAAAGGGTCGAGCAAGGTGAATTTGGATGACAATAAGTAAGTATAATAGAGGGATATATTTGATTTGCGGTAATATTTATGTAACAGAGTTATAGGGAAATTTATTAAAATAACGAGTGCATTAGGTTCGTATAAAGGGAATAAAAGTTGAAATCCATCAGCAAAAATTTAATCATTATTGAAAGACTATATTCACTTTTATAAAGCTTATAATTTTACTATTTAAAACATTCTTGGATATTTTTTGTCTATATATATTAGTGATACAGTGTTGTCAAACTGCCAATTAAAATAAAATCAGAGTTGAAAGATTTTATTAATTTTTTTTAACAATAATAAATTGAACCATTTATTATTTTTTATAAACTAACTTAATTATGCTTTATAAAACATTATGAGCTTTTAACTCTTGTAAACAGCAGATGGATAACATAGCGTCAACGGGGATTGCTTTACGGGGGTTGCTATTTTGTATTTCCTAAATTTAGTTAAATGTTTGAGTACCTTGTAGTGCAGTTAATATTAGGTTCCGGATATCAATGTATTCTGTAAAAACTGAAAAATCCGATAATATTTATATATATATATATATATATATATATATTTAATTTAAACTTGTTTACTATTATTTTTGCTGCTAAATTTCTCCCCATGTAGAGTAAAGTAAGAAGCGGTGTAGGATAATTTAGTTTAATTTAAGAAATTTACGTTTCTCAATAGTAAAGATTGGTTGGAGTTAATAAACTATTTGATTCTTATTCAGCATCAGTTGAACTGTATGTTCTATTTTTGCTGTCCTAAAAATTTACTTCCACTACCAAAAAAATCAATTTAAAAACTAAAAAACTTTAAATGACTCCTAAAGTTCCTTTTTTTCGTAACACTTGGCGAATTCGGATTGATTTGTTTGTCAAACTTTTGTTCGTATACTTCAGTGAGGTAAATGGAAATACATAAGATATAAATTAATAGAAAACTCAAAATATATTTTAATAATAACTACATTTTAATGCAAATTTTTCTGTTATGGTAAAATATGGACCAACACAAATAACATCTTAGCAAGGAAAGAAACTTACATTTATTTCATTAACTTGATATTTAAAAGAAGCATTAAGGTGTCTACTATGGTTTACTTTACTATTCTACGGTTTACTTCACTTAGGGTTCTATCACCCACCATGTGGTGGTGCCTGGTTGTAGATTCATTACTCGAGATTTTTACTCACACTACCTATCCAATAGCAACAAAGTTTCTTTGTTTTGGGTTCCATAATATTCAGGCATTCCGAGAAACGAAATGGGGATTTCTTGCACTTCTAGGATATAATAGACAATACTTGGTACAATAGACTTTTGGCCGCAGTCCATAAGTCATAAATACATCCCCCCACCATAAGTCATTAATACTTAAGTAAACCTGAAAAGAATTAAGGTAAAACCCTATTGACATTACGTAAAGCTGAAAGTAAATCTCTAACACAATTCTTCATAAAAATTAGAGTTTTAATGTTTCTTAATCTTCTAATGTAATTCAAATTAATTGAAAATATTTCAAAAGAATACTCCTGAATATTCCATTTGTATGGTTATATATTGTATCTTCCACTTTATTTATTTGTTACGAATAAAAATTAAAATGTCCGGCATATTAGTTTGGAGCCAAATTTTTTGATTGAGAAAGGCCAGACTCTATCTAGCTTCAAAAATATGTTTATCTTCTAAACTGCTAAGTTAATTAGAAATATATTAGTTAAATTGTTAAGTGTAGCAAAAGAAAAGTTCAAAAATCCCATTAGTGTGAAATTCAGTTTTCTAACCTAATCCTTAAGTAAATGTAGATATCTCAATTAAAAAGGAAGATAGTGAAAGCCAGTTTTAATCAGTCTGTATATCTTCTTTCACTTCAAAGCAAAAGATAATTAGCTTAGAGTGAGGAAAGTGTTACGAGTTAGGATTTCACAAAAAGCATTGCGGCCTGCTATAAAGTTAGTTTTGTACCTTTATGAAATTGGCGACATAATTAGGAAAGCATTTTTGCTTCTTTCCTTTTTCAAGCAAGGCGTCTTTGGGTGTTATACCTTTGGGATGTGAAAAAAAAAGCGAAAAATAATTTGACCTCCCTTGTGCTTTTTGTTTTTTGATTTATGAAAAAAAATCCTTCAGATGACCTTATTAAAATAAAATGGGGCTCCAATTTTATATAATTAAGTGTAGGGCAAGTCGAGAGAGATGGTTATTAAAGTCGATGGTTATTAATGATGTAGAATCCCTTCAAATGAATGCTTCCCAAAAAATAATTAGGTTATGTTAATTGCATACATCGTAATTTAGATTTGAATCGCAATGTAAAGTATTTCGTTTTTGATTGAAAAGTAAAAGAACATTTCGAAAGAAACCACTTTATTTAGATTTTTTTTTATATGTTTAAGTAGATTTATATTTTATATTGTTTAAAAAACAATAAAAACACACCATGGACAATGAATGAAATAAGAACTTAATTCAATTTAGAGATTAATTTGAGTTATAAAAAGTACTCGAATATCTTTTTTTCCATTTGACTTTTGGAGAATTTTTTATTTAAAAAAAATGAATAGAAGGAAACTTTATTGGATTTCTTTTCGCCACTAAAGTAATGGAAGTAGCATTAAATGTTGAGAACTCTGCGTACTTAAGAGTAAAACTTGGAGTTAAGTCAATTATATATCAGCGAAATTATTTATATGACATATCTTTTATACATAACAATATAAAAGTAATATAAATATGTGTGACCTTGCAATGTGGTAATTTTCAATAAACATTTAAGGCGTGAAAATGTCAGGGAAATATTTGTTAGAAAGTAACTATTTTGTTATAAATTATATGCAGTATATATTTAACTATTAACTAAGTAATTAGTCGTAATAACGTATAAAAGAGCTCAGTAATAAAAATATATTCAGTGCGTTCTGTTAAAAAATTATAACTCCAACGTGGTAAAAGTTTTCTGCAATGTTTTGTGATTAAACTTGTTACTTAAATGAATAGTTTATCCCAGAATAAATTCGTCAACGTATTTTGTTGTTTCGCCAATTATGTAAAAAAGTAACGGAATAATTGTCAGTCATCCTTTTGATAAATTTAATCAGAATTTTAACTATCATCAATAAACTGGAAAATTTCCCCAAATATGAGTAATTATTTTTATAAAACAAACTTTGCTTACTTTAAAGATTGCGAATAATGAATAAAAAATGTGATAACAGAACATGTCTTTTTTAAATCTATGTTTATTTAATGTAGACTTAGAACGATACTTTAAATCTGGATTTATTAATTCAAAAACACAATAAACAAGTAAATAATATTCAAATGACATATTAGTAATATACATTATTTAAAGGGTCTTAATTATTTTTAATTCCTTAATTAATCATTTATGGCGTGGAATTTATCATTTTAATTCAAACTCATTTTAATATACATACATAAAACAAGCTATATATCATCACTATCTTATGTGTATAATATACTTAGAAAACAAACCATAGAAATTGCTTTTCTAGAAATCATCCGTTTCAAACACACAATTCTCTTCTACACATTGGCTTTACCTGGATATTTTCCCAAACTATACATTACAGCTGGAAAAACATTATGAAAATACCCATCCCTAATCAGAGAAAACGCAGTTATTTACTCTAGTTTATTCCACACCATCCCCACTTTGAATTTTTATTAAGAAAATATTTTCTGAGGATTTATTTCCAACGGATCCCCATCTCTCATTTCGAGTGCCAAGAAAGAAAAACCGAATCGAACAATACAGACTTCTCCTACGTTCTTCCCCAAGTCTTGCGAAGTCTTAAGCCGGATAAACTAGTCCGAAAAAATGGTCACTGCTTCTGTCACGAAAACTTAGTTTCGTCGCCAAATTAGGTTAATGCTTTACTTTATAGGCTCATTTCGCCTAGCTAAAAGCAGTCACGCCATCGATTATGGTAATTAAGGATGCACTTCCTACGCTTCTTCCAAGTACATCCAGGCAGCTGCAAAGATAAAAGGAAACATCTTGACACGTCCACTGGGTATGGGTTTAGATAGCCTCTTTTTATTTTCAATTTCGGTGAGGGTTTATGAAAGGTAAGATGGCGGTAAGTGCAATTATTAGCCAAAAGAGGTTTGCTGGTATTTTTTTTTTTTCGGGTTATTGATATTTTTAGTGAAAAGATTGTAGAAGGTGTATTGTTTTTTTATGTCGCCTGCGTGCGTTTTATGTTAGGTACATTGCTTTCTAAAAGCTTCAGTTAGAAACTAAAAAGTATTTTATTTTGATTTTTTGATAGTTGTGGGGGAGTCTCATCGGTTAATGCAATAACTAGTTACGCCTTTTACGTCGAATGTAAAAGTAAAATAAAATGTTTTTATTATTATTATTTCTCCATGCTGAGTAATGCAACTGAGATGTTTTATTAATTACGACAATTAAGAGTGTACGCCTAAACACATGTAAATTGAGTTATTGCTGGCATTTACATGAACTTATACCACATTAAATTTACTTTATATTCAGTTGTTTTTTCCATAAATTGTTTATTAATGTTCAATTTCTTTACCTTTTAAAGGTTAATATTAAAAATTAACCATTTAAATGTGTTAAATTTTAATCTAGAACTTTTTTTATGTAGAACAAGGAAGGATGCAAATGATAATATGATCGTAGTTTTAACCAGGAAATGTATATAATTTTAATTTGTTATTCGGCATCAATTAATAAAAATAGTTCTACTAAAATTTGTGATTACGTTAAATTGAAAATATAGTTTTAAATAAGGTATTGAATATTATCGGCTATGCAAATTATAAAGCTACAGTTGTTCTATATGAGTATAGTTGTTTTCGCATAAAATATAAAAAACAGGAAAATTGAACATAGGAAAATGAAATGAAAATAAGATTGGTTGTCCTGATTTTTGAAAATTTAATCAAACATATAACTCTGATGTATTTTTTTTAATTAAAACTTCAAATGTATTTCAAAATTATTGCTAGGGTTGCTAACAAAACCTCTTAAATAATCTAAAGCATCGAATTTTTTTATTTTGTGAAACAACGACCATTCGTTCATAACACAAAATGCTTACAAAAGCTCACAACAATAAAACTACTCAATAAAAATACATTAAATCTAGGCATGTTTTGGGATAAACATCTCCCTTCATCGGCAGAAATGAAAAGAGCATTGGGATTTCGCATTAAGGAGCACCAAGCACATCATGTCAAACACGAAATAAAAAGTCTTCTATTGCCAAACAATCTTGGGAAGATAATCATATATTTAATTTTCTAACCCACATTTAATTTACAAACCTAAATCTTCAGTTGAACTTGACTTCCTGGATACATTTCACATTTTTAGCAATATGGATTCGATTTTCAATGAAACCTTTGCTGTTCCGGTATTTCCCCCGCTTGTTGGAACACATTAGTTAACTCTAACAGATTGAGTTATTTTTGTTCTTTGGTAACACTTTCAATTCTGGGTTTATATTCATTTTGTTGTGCATATAGACTTTTCATTTCTGCTGATGAAGTGAGATGTATCTCCCAAAACTTGTCTAGATTTTATGTATTTTTATTGCGCAGTTTTAACGTTGCATTTGTATTTTAATATTCTTAACGCAATGTTCTATAAGACGAGTTTTTGTCACGCAAAAATCTTAGTTTAGATATTTGTAAAATTGCGTATCACTAATCTAAACGCTTATCAGTTATTCTTTTTTTTTAACGAAATAATTTATTCAACGCAATAAATCCTATTATTATTTTTAATAAATACATGATTTCCATTTAATGACAATTAAATAATCTATTTCAGTTTCAAAACAATATCAAACTGCAGTAATTTTGAATTTTAAATTACTCTTCACAATCTTAATTCCAATGTCAGACATGCACCGTAAATGCATTAACCCATTATCCAATGAAATTCAAGCTACCATACATTAAATGCATTTCGTTGAAAACTCCCGAGAAAGGTCAATCTTATTAACACATCCCCATTCTTTGCGAAGAATTTGAGGAATGACAACGGACAATGTAGTTTGCAGCTAAAAGGGATTAACTGGGGTTGCGTTTGGATTTTATGATTTATAACACTGCGCTATGTTCTTGCCAGACGCGTTAGGTAAAGTCGCTGTAATCAAAGTATTGAATACTTTGATTTACTGCTGGTGTTAGACTTGACGCATATTATACGTGTCGGAGAAGTTTTATATTGTGAGGTTCTAAATTTTAATTAAAATTGTTTTAAAAGTTTAGGTAATGTTGAGCATGTTAGTTAATTAGTTTTATTATAAATGGACCTCAGGTATTATGCAGAATAATTGTTTACTTGATACTTATTTTTTAAAATAATTATTTTTTAAATGAATATAGATAAGTTGGATTACTATAAGTAGCTCAATAAATTGTAAAAATGATAAATATGTGTTATCATTATAGAAGATTATATGGCGTGTGCCATTACTAAGAAAATTTAATGTATTCCATTGCAAAAGGGAAACTCTTCATATTTATAATATAAAGTACACAACATAATGAAGTTTATTAAAGTCGATATGCGATTCAATTGTTAATCGACAAACAATTAATAATTTAAAGTAAATACAGAAATCGTGTAATGTAAAAATATAATCACGACGTTCTCTGTATAAATATTTAATGTTAAACATTTCAAAGAGATTAGGTATCTAATAAAACAAAGATTATATTAAAGTAGCTAGAGAGTCCATTACACCCTGAGTGGCAAACATAATACGACAAAAATTATAATATTGTTGTCATTGCAATATAGTTTAATTTATATATATAAATATTTAAAAAATAGTTCTACATCGAATATTTTTATGAATTAAAATGTTTGGGCATTTCTGAAAAAATAGAGATTCATGAATGACTGTAGCTTCCCTGAACGTTTATAAGGTTATATACGTTTACATTAATTCTAAAACTGAAAATGTGTGGTTTATGTTACATTGTTGATTAGGTGTTTGAGTTTTAAATTGGGTAGTTTTGCTATTTTTAAAGAACAAGATAGCGTTTTGGTAATAAGTCAAATATATCAAGTTTATAATTTGAAAGTCATTGGACACACGTTTTCAACAGAAAGACTAAATCGTAACGTGGCTATTATAGAGATCCTTTTACAAAAACTTATTTTTTCCTTTAACGTTTATAAATAAAACTGCCAACGTAATATTTTATAAGATTCCTTAATTATTAAAATATATAACTAATTAATTGTATAAGAGCAATAAAAAATCAACTCTGCGTTAAAATGACAGACACGGCTTTGAAAGCTATCTTCAGAAATCAAATATGGAAGCACTGATAATAGAAGTAATTTTTCCCCGTTCATAAATACAACCAAGTATTTAACTTATATTTTATTTTAAGAAACCTTCATTATTAGTATAAAATATATAACTTAACCACACGGGTATACGTAAATCCCATATGGTGATGGAAATGACGAACTTGATTCAGAAAGCTATATACCGGAAAATAAAAACACCCGTAAATGAACCGTAAGTACATATACCGTGAATGAAAGCACTTCTAAACATACCGAGTACTTCAGCATTCGTAAATTCAACCCCGTGCTTAGAACTACTTTTACAAAACTTTCATCATCGGCATAACATCTTTAACGAACCCACAATGCACGATCATAAACAAATCCCATATATGATGAAAATGACGAATATGGGTCTGAAACCTATGTACTGGAATCAAATATGGAAGCACTTCTGCAGGAATCAATTACATCACCATTCATAAATGCTACCACGTGCTTAGCACTACTTTAATAAATCTTTCATTATCGGCATAAAATCCATAACGAAACCACAATACACGAACACAAACAAATCCCATATGTGATGAAAATGACGAATATGGGTTTGAAACCTATGTACTGATATCAAATATGGAAGCACTTCTGCAGGAATCAAATACCTCACCATTCATAAATGCAACCACGTGCTTAGCACTACTTTTACAATACTTTCATTATGGGCATAAAATCCATAACAAACCACAATACACGAGCATAAACAAATCCCATATGTGATGAAAATGACGAATATGGGTCTGGAACCTATGCACTGGAATCAAATATGGAAGCACTTCTGCGGGAATCAAGTACCTCAATCAATGCCACCCCCCAAGTGGGGAGTTAATGATTATGGACGACGGGTACTAAGAATAATTTCCTCCTTATGCCTTTGTGGCCCGAGCTTCCTAAACGCGCAGATAAAACACTAATAATAAAAAGCGTAGCTGTAGCAGGTTAAAGATTCTTCATGAGATGAGGCCCTCTTGTGTGCTAGCAAAGAATAATTTGAGATGAAACATGCTTTCACGAGATGTTGCGTGAGGCACGAAATATGTTTCCCGACTCTGCGGCGGAGAAAAATCATTTCCGTCGTTCTGAAGTTCACCGCACAATAGACATCATGGAGAATGCACTTTTTTTATTTAATTTTTGTCGTTTTTGCCTCTTTCCCCCCTCCACACCTGCGCTCTACCTGTGCATTCCTTCCCCCCCACCCTTTAACCCTCGCGTGAGAAGGCGCTTGAAATATCTTTTGTGTGCTGCCTTTTGCTTGTAAGGGGCGAATGGGTAATGGGCAGGGGAATGGGGGTGGTTGGGTAGTTGAATCGACACATGTGAATTGTGTGGTTAATAGATTGTTATAATGTGCTTATTAATTGCCCTTTGGGATCGTGAAAGTTTACCGATAGATTACTCAAGACGGATAACCGATGTATCGTTTAAAATTTCCACATTAATTCTCACTTTAATTAATTCATACCCTTTCTATTTTATTTTTATTATGTGTATATGTGATTTTAGGATATACGTGGATTTTTTGTATAGGGTAAAATGGGTAATGGGGTAAAAAAGTTTACATATTAATAATTTTATATAAAAGTTTGCATATTTAATTTTACATAAAAATGTTTGCATATTTCATTTTACATAAAAAAGTTTGCATATTTCATTTTACATAAAAAAGTTTGCATATTTAATTTTACAACAAAAAGTTTGCATATTTAATTTTACATCAAAACGTTTGCATATTTAATTTTACATAAAAAAGTTTGCATATTTAATTTTACATCAAAAAGTTTGCATATTTAATTTTACATAAAAAAGTTTGCATATTTAATTTTACATCAAAAAGTTTGCATATTTAATTTTACATCAAAAAGTTTGCATATTAATATTTTTTTTAAACGAAAAAAGTTATTGCAGTTTTACTGCGTTGTTCAGACGGGCCTTGGGTCTCCTTCAAAACTATACGTCTAATAATAATAAATAAAATAATATTTGTTCAATTTCGACATGAAAGACCAATTAATTATTTTGATTTTGCAAACAATTATGTAATGTTGAAACTACGTGCAATCTTGAACTACAATATTATTTTAACCTTTAAGGTTCATTGTGAGTTAGTTGAGTTAAGTTAGTTTGCCTTAACCCTCTGACAGAGCTGGACGACTCAACATGTCCGTGGATATCAAGTTTTTCTAGCGATACACATAAACTTTATAATCATAAAAATTTTAATCTTAAAATATGTTTCAAATCGAAATCTTTGGGCTGTTTTGGGAACCTCTATCTCTTAAAATAATAAAAAAATTAAAAAATCTATTTTATATACATGCATTTGAAATATAAAGTAAACTATTTTTGAAAGAAAACAACTTTACAATTTTGCCTTTTTCTAAGCGCTCAGATGGTTAAAGTTAGTAGCATCATCTGTTAGATATATTTTGTAACTTTTGTAGTCTCCATAACAGAATTTTTAAAAGTTTCTAAATAAATGTAAGTGTATTTTAATCTTGTATTGATATATAAAATGACAGCTCCACTTGTATTTCTAAATTTCTGATATAATAAAGGGTTTTAATGCACTTAACTATTTCTTTCGAATTGTTATACATCAGAATTTTAAATAGATTACACAACTAATATACATTATACAAGGGCATACATTTCAGAGCATTTATCTGTACATATAATAGTTTGAAAAAAACATACTAATCCGAAATTACATTATTTACATATAGTCTAATACTGCGTAAAAAGGAGCTTATATAAACAAAGTTTGAGTATGATAAACCCGGTAGTTGCTGCTACAGAGAGCTTAAAATGTCGTTAAGATAATTAGGAGATCACAACTTAAAATGTACGATGTCCCCATACCCTAATTTTGCATATAGAACTTCATAGTCATATAAACTACATTCCACAGTAGCTATTATTAGTTACCTATATACATAAATAATTTTTATCATATAATCCTATAGAAACAACTGATATTTAATTTTATTTAAATGAATAAAACAACAAAGCTACCAAGAAACTCACGATTCCAAACACAAGGGGAAATTCGTTATCCCATCAAGTCAATTATATTTCCGTCGAACCACCACCCTTGAGTTAGCACCACATCTTTTAAATAAACATCCAAAGATGCGACTCACCCACTCCCCATACCCTAATTTCGCATATAGAACTTCATAGTCATATAAACTACATTCCACAGTAGCTATTATTAGTTACCTATATACATAAATAATTTTTATCATATAATCCTATAGAAACAACTGATATTTAATTTTATTTAAATGAATAAAACAACAAAGCTACCAAGAAACTCACGATTCCAAACACAAGGGGAAATTCGTTATCCCATCAAGTCAATTATATTTCCGTCGAACCACCACCCTTGAGTTAGCACCACATCTTTTAAATAAACATCCAAAGATGCGACTCACCCACTCCCCATACCCTAATTTCGCATATAGAACTTCATAGTCATATAAACTACATTCCACAGTAGCTATTATTAGTTACCTATATCCATAAATAATTTTATGATATAATCCTATAGAAACAACTGATATTTAATTTTATTTAAATGAATAAAACAACAAAGCTACCAAGAAACTCACGATTCCAAACACAAGGGGAAATTCGTTATCCCATCAAGTCAATTATATTTCCGTCGAACCACCACCCTTGAGTTAGCACCACATCTTTTAAATAAACATCCAAAGATGAGACTCACTCCCTCGCTCTAATCCCTGATATTCTAAATTCAAATTGAATTACTCTAGCGCAAACGAATGCGACTTCGTGTCATTTAAATGAACGCCGTCTCCCTTAAGAATAATGCAGCGAATTAGCGTCTGTGAGGTCCCCCCAGGCAAAACTGTCTTTTGATTACGATATAAAATTTCACTTTACGGTGCGGACATACATCGTTCTAGATTTATCGATATCTTTACGAAGTTTTCCTTATTTAATCGCTAATTTGAGATGAAGTAACTGTAATGATAGAAACCGGGAGGATTTTAGGCATACATCCGAATGATAATTATACATTTCCATATTGAATGCGTAGCAACCAGTAAATCGGATTAAGTAAGTGCGAATAAAATAAAATTAAATTGATTTTAAGTTTGGACGAGTATCTTAATCGCTTGGGTTTCGATTCATTCAACATTAGCGCTTGCTGTTACAATGATTTTATGGAAAGCGTTTGTTAGAAGAATGTAGCAGTAAGTTAATTTTAAAGTATTTTGGACAACACTATGACTTAAAAGAATGTTCACGATATGCTTCTTCTTTTAAGATTTTAAGCAATTTTATTTTGAATTAATTCTATTTATGTTTAATGAATAAATTGCATTGGAAGTTTGTGTAATTTTCATTTAAACTTGAACTATTTATAAAATTATGTAACATGTATTACTTAATTAAATATACTCTAAAATATATTAGGCACTAAATAAAAATTCCATTATCAGTTGTAAAATCATTACCATTATAATACTAAAAAATGATTTTTTTAGTTTCTTGGAATAATAACAAGTTTTCAATTTCATACTTTTTGAAATCGCTTACATGTTGTTAGTTTTAATCAGTGTTATAAGACCGCGCAAAACGAGTAAGAAATATTAATGGTAGTTGTAACAATTTTATTGATTTTACTTTTAATATGTAAAGACATTAAGTAAATAACCAGAATTTATTGAAAAAATATAGATATATATATTTGGTTTTATTAGTAGAACCATATAAGGAAAATTGAAATTTAATTTATTTTTTTTAAATATTAGTTGATAATATGAATATATTGAAATATATAATATTGTCATTCCAATATAATTGTAAATGTTAAATAGAATGAAATAGTTTATATTAATATTAAATACATTTCTTATACTTTTTCTTTTACTATAAAATATTTTCTGACAACATTGCCTAAACGAATTCAACTCAAGTAGGATATTTATATAGCGATCGATTTATATTTTGCTTAACACTTAATTAAAAAGTACATCAATTAAGAAATGTAACCGTCCTTTTTCAAAACATATCCGGTGTATTGGAGTATATATTTTTTTTACCAAAGTTGAGATACATTGCAACGGTTATTTCTTGTTAATCTTTTAAAATGTGTATTATATTTTAGTTATTCTTTATAATATCAAGCAGTACACAAAATAGTAATATGTTAATAAATAGAAAAAGTACATACGTAGAAATTAAAAAAAAAACAGGCAATGTTTAATTCATATTACAATTTTTAGACATAAAAACGAGGATTTTCGATGAAAAATTGGTATTTAAAACACAACAATTAAACAGATACTACGATCTACAATACATTTCCACACACAAATTTGGAATCTCCCCAATCAATCTCCCAAAAAAAATCCCTAAAATCACTCCTAAATAACGCTAATTGCTTTAAGGGCGTTGATCTAACCTCCCCACAATACGCATTCCAACAACACCTCTCGAAACCAATACAAGGAATACACTACATTAATGACTAGGAAAAAATTCCCGCAATCCAAGTTTAATTACAAACCTCCAGCTGCCCAGCTGCAGTATAAAACAAAGAATGCTATTCATTAGGAATCACACAAAAGCTGGCAGGCGTTCAACATTCCGCATTCCAAGGGTGTGTCTTGCATAAGTTCTTATTAAAAAAATTCATGGGGATGCCGAATGGCCTCTTCTAGGTATCGGGTATTGAGGCCCGAATTTTGTAATTAGGCTCGCCCCGTGCTCTCATCCGTATTATAGTTGTAAACCTAATTAACAAGGGGTTCACGAATCCGGGGAAATAGCTACGTTCGGTAATTCGGGGATGGATTCTTCCGGGGAAATAATTGGGAATGATCTGTGGAGGGACGCACATTGGTATTTTCTGCTCCAAATATTGCGTCCTTTTTCAAAATGTGTACGCACTTAACGTGAGGATGCATGGTTTTTGAAACAAAGTATGGGCCTAATTGTGGATATGAAGTGTTGCATATTGTTTGTTCGGTGGAAAAACTCGTCACTATTTTTCAAATATTTGCTGCTGATGGCAGGTAATAAAGGAGTAATTAAGTAGTAATAATTACCTTTGAGAGATAATAAAGGATTCTCAAACTCACCTAGTCAGTAATAATTAGTGGGGTGTGGAAATTCAATTATATATTTAAGCTAACATTTTCTTTAATAATATCTGTATAAGACCGTGACCTTTTCGCTTGGGCTCCATAACTGAAAGGCACCTTTCAGTTATGAATGCACGGAGATTATCAAATTCGGGGTGAGTGCATCGAAGGGAAGAAGTTCAGAAAAGCCCAACCGAAGACGATACGTTGAAACCATTAGTCAAATGTCACCTGTCCGAAGCCATATAATTACCTGTTCTACCGCAAACAGCATGTTTCAGACTTTATGCGTTTTAAGGGGACACGGTACCCTTTCACATTTTTTTTTATTTTCACTATATATTTTTATTTTTTGATTGCAAAATACTTTAATATATAATTAATAACAAAATTGTTAAAAAAATTTCCTAAAAGTTTTTTAATAAATTCAAAATTAAATTTTTTAAATTTTTTTTGCTGTTTTTTAAATTTCCTACTACTTTTTTAGTTTTTAATTTTTTATCACTAAATTTTGTTTTTGTATTCCTTGAAATATAATAAACAAAACAACTGGGTATTGAATATTAAATAGTACTAAAATTAGATTTTATATAATTTTTTTTCTTCTCAAAAGCCAAAAAAAACTGAAAAATCTAAAATTTTCTGTTTGAATTATTTTTAAAAATAAAACTATGTGTCCTAGGGATTATTCCATACCCAATTATGTCAAACACATATCTGATAATATTCATTAAAAAAATTGAATCTCTATCTCTATTACAAAAAAAGCCTTAGCATTTCATATGCAGTAAAATGCGTTAAAAATGAACACTGAGAAAAAGTGATTTAAAGTTTTCAAATGTAAAAAAAAGGTATTTATGGTAAATGTATCATACTGTTATCAAAATATATCATACTTTGCATCAATATAAGTATATTTATTAACAAATACTTTTATACTTGGTCATTTTTTTAATTTTGAAAGAACTGTCTTTCAACTTAAACTTCAATGCATTTTTTAATATAACATTAAAATATATATAACTCCATAAGTACAAGCTCTTTCTGTTTAATTTTGGAATTTTCTATTCATTTACATGAAAGTACATTTAAGAACTCACCATTTAAAAGTTTTAAATAAAAGTTTAATTTTTTTTTTTTAATTTAAATCCTTCAGCTTTGTAAGCACATTTAGCCTGCTGTCACCCAATATAAATGCAAATAACTTCTTAAAGATTTTAAATTAAACACTGAAAATTTTCATACATGTATAGAAATATTGGAAAGGTAATTTAAGCTAATAAAAAAAAATCGATGTTTTGATAATTTTTACGGTACTGTGTCCCCTTAAACATTATTCCCCTCATCCAAGCTCATTGCTAGATCTTTGTACTGTACGGAACACATGTTGTCCCAGCACACACGTAAAGGTAAAAACAGCCACGACTGACTTAGTAAGATTTTCTAATAAGCCTAATATTTATGTATTCAGATGATATTTGGAATGACTTATAATAAATCTATTTATGTAAACGATGTGATGTAGTATTATGGTATGGTGCAGCATTATTTAAAAAATCCTTTCTCATATGTATGGATTTCTGGCCAATCTATTTGTCGGGCGACTCTCTTTTTCGGTTCGTTGTTTGATAATGAGTTTCATTGAATGGGTAGATAATCATCAGATACGCAATTTTACACTACAACATTTATTACACACAAGACAGACAATCACATCTAACCAAAGCACAACTTACAAACTAACATATAATAAAGAAAAATAGGAAAATAGCTACCCCAATACTCAAGACGTGCATATCACACAACCATCCTCCTCGAGGGTCCCTGCCCGTCTGTCTTACTTACTGCTCTGCGCAGATACTCCTGCGCAGCTCAAAACTAAACTATGCGTTCCTAGCCTTTGAATATTGCAAACACTACACCCCCCACGTAAGATAAGTGTTAGGGGTCTCAACAATACACATGACACTTATATGAATTTAATTGTTGAAATATTCCCTAACGCATGACCATACCTGTCACATCATCAACCTAAACCTCTAACTTTAAATCTCTTCAAAAGAAAACTTTAGCACAATTCTACAATTATCACATTTCTTACCCTACACAAAATATATATATAAAATATATTATTACAATATCCAATATATGGTACGTTATTTGTAGAAAAATATTTAAAAAGCATATATCAAAATTATTTCAAATATGACAAATGAAAATTAACAATATATAATATGAAATAAAATAATAAGTAAATGCAGTGCTAATACAAATGTAAAGATGCTTGTTACCATTCCGGAACACTACATTTAATTCACTTAATACTCAAAAATCATACTAGACGAGAAAGTGCATCAGCATGTGGCATTTTGGCACCAGGGCAGTGTCTCAAAGTTATATTGTATCTTTGAATGGCAAAAGCCCAACGTTGCAATCGCGAAGATTGCGGAGCACATTTCGTCAGATATGGCAAGGGATTATGGTCTGTGAAGAACTCAATTTCCGCACCGAAGATCCACGATTCAAATTTCTTGAGACTCCACACAATCGCATAAGCTTCCCTCTCTATGGTTGACCATGCCTGTTGAGCCTTACTTAGCTTCTGACTGACGAATGCAATGGGATAAATTTTATCCTCGTGTTTTTGCGAGAGACATGCACCTACTCCTATTTGAGAAGCGTCTGAGTGAATCACAAACGGAAATCCGAATTCAGGTGTATATAGGGACTGGGCATTTGAAAGAGCTCTCTTCAACCCTTCAAAAGCCAGATCGTGCTCTTCTAACCACGGTATCTTCTCAGCAACACACTTTTTAGTTAGTTGAGTTAATGGATATGCCAATTCAGCATATTTCGGAATATAGTCACGATAATAGTTACATAGGCCAAGCGCGCTACGTAACTCCTTTTTGGTTTCTGGTCGTCTCAGCGATGTCACGACGTCTATCTTCTCACGATCAGGTTGATGTCTTCCTGATCCGATGACATGGCCCAGATATTTTATCTGTGCTTTCACAAAAGAACACTTTTCAATGTTGACTGTGAAATTCAGCTCCTTCAGTTTATTGAAGACTATGTCCAGATGCTCCAAGTGTTCTTCCCAGCTTTCAGAGAAAATGGCAATGTCGTCAATGTACGCACGCGCAAACTCTCTGTAAGGAGCCAGGACTCTGTTCATTTCTCGTTGAAACGTTGCTGAAGCATTCTTTAATCCGAAACTCATGACTTTGAACCGATACTGTTGACGATGGGTCTTGAATGATGTCAGATTTCTGCTTTCATACTCCATCGGAATCGCCCAGTATCCTTTCAGCAAGTCAAGTGTAGTGAGCACTTTGGCTCTTCCAATTGTATGTAGAAGCTCCTTTGCGTCTTCCATTGGAAAATCATCTGTCAAACAAGCCTCATTTAGCGATCTGTAATCCACACACAGGCGTATCCCTCCACATTTCTTCGCAACACATACCACAGGATACGCGATTTCAGCACTGCTCTCCTCTATCAAATCCAAATCAAGAAGTTCTTGGATTTGTTCGTCCACCTTGTATTTCAAAGTTTCGGGGATTTTATAGACATAGGGCTTCTTTCTTTCCACATCTGGTTTCAATCTAATCCTGTGTTCACCGACCTTTGCGATCTTTACGTTCCCTGTAAATAATT
This sequence comes from Troglohyphantes excavatus, assembly GCA_963932185.1. Taxonomy (NCBI): domain Eukaryota; kingdom Metazoa; phylum Arthropoda; class Arachnida; order Araneae; family Linyphiidae; genus Troglohyphantes; species Troglohyphantes excavatus. Next base: position 38,882,134 of record OZ010676.1, read on the forward strand.
CACTATATTGTTCTACCATACGCAATAACTGTCCTTTCTTTTTATCGTGCAAGTGATCAAGATCAAGTTCATCTAGAATTTCCCGTACACCTCGTGTTACTTCTTTTGGTGTCTCTTGTATTTCCCCGAATTCTTCCTCATCTTCAAAAATCACCCCCACAGCATTCAGACGTGGATGGTATTTTCTAATTTTGTTCACATGTACATGCTTGACGCTATTATCATCTAATTTTACCATGTAGGAATTTGGTGGACAGAACTTTACAATTTCTGCGGGTCCAGTCCACCTGGCATACACCTTGTTAGAGGAATCTGGAATCAGCAGATAAACCTGTTCACCCACATCGAACTTCCTAGTTGACGAGCGTTTATTAAAGTAATCCGCATACGACTTTTGTCTTTCTGCTGTCACAACTTTTGCCTTTTCAGCTGCCATCTCCATCTGATGTTTCATATCTTGAAGATACTCGATGACAGTTTTTGAAGTTCCAGTTGGTAGAGGAACCTCTCCTGCCCACGTGGATTTCAGTATGGCAAGCGGACCTCTTGGTTCCCTTCCATACAATAATTTGAATGGAGATTCACCCGTCGTTGCATTCGGCACTTCGCGATAAGCAAAAAGAAGATATGGAATCTGGCGATCCCAGTTACTGTGATCTTCTCTAATCACGTGATGAAGCATGTCTTTAAGAGTTTTGTTCCACCTTTCAACTAGTCCGTTACTCGCTGCATACCCTGGACATGAGAATCTGGGTGAGGATCCGATGCGCGTCAAAAACTCCTGCGTCAATGCAGCGGTGAAGTTGGTACCTTGGTCACTTGCGACCACATTAGGAATTCCCGTCCTCAGGAATATGTATAGTAGTGCATCGCATGCTGATCTTGCTGTTAGACTTCTCATTGGAATGGCTTCCGGCCATCTCGAGTGCTGATCCATCAGAGTTAGGACATATTTGTGTCCTCTTCCAGAAGCAGGTTCTATAGGCCCGATCACATCAATGTTCACAACTTCGAATGGCAGTTCTGGTCGCAAAACAGGTGTAATTGGAGCTCTATCCGAAATCTTTTCTGGACTCCTTAGTTGACATTTTGAACAGGTGCGACAAAAATTTGCAACGTCTTGAGCTAAGCCAGGCCAATAAAAACTTAACCTAATTCTTTCCTTCGTTTTCCTAATACCCATATGTGCCCCAAAAACAGACTCGTGTGCTAACTCTAACACCTTTGTCCTACGATTTAACGGCAATACCAACTGAGATACCGACTGACCTAGAACTTTGTCTTTATGATACAACAAATCATCAATCTTCATAACATTTCCCTTCCCTAATCTTACATCTTCGCGAACCTTTCCAAGAGTTTTGCAATTGCCCTGTTCTTCCTTTAACCTGCAGACTTCTGAAACCTGATCAACGCCTATCCCATTACAGTTAACAGCATCACAATTAATCTCCCGCTCAGCAAATAAATTTTCCAGACACAAAGAATTGTCCCTATCCAACGATAAATCGATGACCACGCCTTCCCTTTCATTTGCAACATATTCTTCACCAACTCCCTCAACGCCCCTTAGACTCAAACATTCCTCCTTCAACTTCTCATAAACATTTGGTGGAAGTAAACAGTCTGCGCTATTCAACCTATCCGTCAGTGCAGCCTCAACATCAATTGTACGATTTATAAAACTTCCCGATTCCCTCAAACCAAGTTTTATTATTGCAAGTTTCGCCTCAACTTGTTCCCCAAATGCAGAAGTCAGTTTTACGATCCCATGACCTGGAATTTGTTTTGATCTTAAAGCATTCGGGTTGAGGACCAAAATTTCAGCACCCGAATCAATCAATGCGTCCAATTCACATCCCTCAATGAATACTTTAACTCGCGTTAATGGATGTAGAGTTTTAGCCCTATTACCTGACTCAAAACAATTCGTTTCCACCTTTGCCACAATGGCATCGCTATTCGCATCGTTTCTTGAGTTAAATGCCTTACCCCTATTATTTCTAACATCCTTCCTACCAGAAAATCTTTTAAAACAATCCTTGGCCAAATGATTACGAAGCCCGCACACATAGCACTCCCCATTGGGTTTATTCCTATTCGTGTTATCCCTTCTCAAATGAGGCGCTATATATTTTTGCGCAACTTCGTCTCTGCCCAAACGTGGTGAGTTTTCCTGAACCTGCGGTTTTAACCCATTGCCTTGAGGTTTCGAGAAAGATTTATTTTTGGAGTCATAATAAATATCACACTCTTTAGCCATTGATATAGGTTCCAACCATCCTTCACCCTGTTTAATCCCGATATGACAAGCTGTTTCACTGTCTAACGTTTTATACAAGTGATCTGACACTATTAGTTTCTTAAGGGATTCCAAACTATCTACTTTTCTGAGTTTGCAATAGTATTCGAAATTTGAAATTAATCTCGATGTAAATTGAATATGCGTTTCATCTGAGTTACGTTTTGAATTTCTAAAATTTTCAAGACAGATTTTTGGAGTTGGTTCAAATTCTCTAAGAACAATTTCCTTAACCTTTTCATAACTTTTAAATGTTTCCTCGTCAATAAACGCAAGTAAATTTGCCACTTTATCCCCCAGTAAGTTTATTAAAACTTCTGATTTTAAATCTACATGCACTTGTTTTGTGTTAAATGCCCTTTCCAAAGATTGGAAAAATACATGCCAACCCTCCGCATTACAAGGAACTGGAATGGTTAATGTTTTTATGCATTTAACTACGCTCTCAATTGATTGGTTACAATTATTTGACTCATTATTTTGATTAATAGATACGTCCGACTGTCTATTTGACTGTCTTAATCTCTCCAAATCAAGTTCAAGTTTTAATTTCTCTATTTCTAGCTTATGCAACTCTAAGTCGTGAGTACGCTTACGCTCCGCCTCTAATTCAATTTCATCCTGCCTTTGTTTAGCTTTCCTAGAACTCATTATGAAATTTTCCCCCAACAGTAACTTCAAAATATATCAACAATATACTATCGCACATTTATCTTCCCACAATCCCAAATAAACCACACTTAAATTTACCAACTTCAACAAAGAACAAACGCTAAAACACCACATTACTTCCATAAAAGATACCCCCAAAAGCAAAACATTCGCAATGCAACACTTTTTCTTTTATACACACTAAATCTCAAACCGAAACTCTTACCCCCATAGAGCTTTCCTTTCCAATCCAAAACCAAAACAAACTCTCCCGCCTTTTCTTCACGTGATCTCCTCTCGAATTGAATAATGACCTCGAACCTCGAACCCAATGCGCACTTAATTCTACCGTCTACCCACGCACTCAAATATAAATCCTTTTCGACTGCGACAATGTCGGGCGACTCTCTTTTTCGGTTCGTTGTTTGATAATGAGTTTCATTGAATGGGTAGATAATCATCAGATACGCAATTTTACACTACAACATTTATTACACACAAGACAGACAATCACATCTAACCAAAGCACAACTTACAAACTAACATATAATAAAGAAAAATAGGAAAATAGCTACCCCAATACTCAAGACGTGCATATCACACAACCATCCTCCTCGAGGGTCCCTGCCCGTCTGTCTTACTTACTGCTCTGCGCAGATACTCCTGCGCAGCTCAAAACTAAACTATGCGTTCCTAGCCTTTGAATATTGCAAACACTACACTATTTTTTGTTGGATGTAAAATCTAAGTATATATTACAAATTGACAAATAAATAATAATAATTAATGCAATGATATATGATTTGTTTGCTTTTATTTTTATTAAGATGTAATATTTTTACAAATAATTTCAAACATTTTCAAAACTGTTGAGTGAAGGATGCACAGGATGCCGTGCATTGATTCGCATATTTTGCCCAAGTTTCAGAGCATATTTTAACAGGAATTAGGCGGTACTTTTGTCACCCAGATAAACCATTATTCTACAAATGCTATACGAAAAATTATACTAATATATAATAGTTTAGTATTAATAAATTTTAGTAGCTAATACACGAGTACTGTAAATTATAGGTTTGTTGAAAATGGAATGACATTTTCAAGGTATTAGTTTTTATATTACCAGAATTGACTGGCCCGCACAGTTGATTGATTATGCAACTGTTTGGTATCATCAAACAGGGGATAAGTGCAATAATGCTAACTTTTGGTTGCAGAAAGTGTGAAAGATTGAATAATATTGCCGCAAGGTTAGTAACATTCAGTAAATAAGTAACTTTTGAGTGAATCGATTGACGTTGGTTTTCAAAATTTAGATACGGCGATATAAGCCTGCAAAACTTACTCCATTACTATTGTCCTTACATCAGCAGATCCATGAGCACTTGGTGATAACAGGGCAGTTCTAAAGCTTGACAAGTGGGTGCCATATGAATTCACCAGAAATCGGGTACACATTTCGCACCCAGAATTAACAACTTAGACACTAATTGCCAACACATTGATACTCCTAAAGGTTACTTTAGTTAATAAATATTTTTATTTCTTTAAATATTTGTTTTCATTTACCGAGTCAAATTGGATATTTCATTTCCAATAATATTGATATATATTGATCATAAAGTTAGAACGTAAAGTTTAAGTTAAAAGCTAAATTAAAAATTATATATATATATATATATATATATATATATATATATATATATATATATATATATATATATATATATATATATATATATATTTAATTTTTAAAAGCTTTTTTTATATCTTGTTGTATCTTTTTTAAATAAATCCCTCTAATTATATTTTATGTATTGATAAAGTTTATTATCAACCCTACATAAAAGTACAAACAATACAAATGGAAATTAAACTTTAAAATGTGGACATGATATTAACATTACCATTTAATGTTTTATTGAAAAAATAAAAATAGCATTACTGTTTAAATCTTTTCATTCACGTATACGTTATTCATAATCGGAATATACATTTTAATCTTAATTAGTTTTTATACCAAAAATACTCTTAAAAGCGCAATTGGGTGAAAAATAGCAAGCGTACACTTTTTTAAATTTTGCATAATACCCACATTATGAAACTGAAATTGATTGGAAAATATTCGCGACCAGAAAAAAAATAATGTATCTATTTTAATGAATACCAAAACTTATCACAGCACGAGACGTAATTCACAGCCACACATTTTTATGCATCAAAATTTCAAAGATAAAAGTTTAGAAAAATATATTATTTTCTTTAAAACATCAAACATCTCATATTTTAAATTACAAAGTTGATGACAAGCATTACTCGCTAAGTAAACTATTTTACGAGAGTGGATACCCTTCAAGAACAACATCCGGGTGATAAAATATTCCGGAATTCTATCACCATCCCCCCATTATCGTCACAGGGAGAGACAACGGAATCATAAAAGTTATTCGTTTAGCTAATAAAGCAATTTGTGAACCGATGTATCCAAAGGGAGATCTAAATAGTGCTGGAGAGTTTGGGGATGCGGAAGAGTGATCATCAGTTGGGATGACAGCCATTAAAATGGAGAGAATTAATCGATCTTTAATTACCTGTCTAGTGCTTTTCATGTCCAAGTATAGAAAACTAGATGTGTGATATGCACTTTTTAGGTAGGGAATGAATTATTTGCATTAGTGGAAGGATAAAATAAATCATGGAGTTTAAAAACAAATAGAAAAGGCTTTGGGTAATATATAAAATTAAGTTAGCATACTGCATTGTAAAAAAAAAAGGTAATTAAAAATGAGTACTTGAATATATTCGTTTTTCTTTGAGTACAATTATATCGTAAATGTGCGATGGCGTATTCAAATCGAAGCAACCGCAATTTCTAAAAATTAAGCAGTGTGATTTAATATTGCTAATTTCAGCTCCTGTTCAGGCATTCTTAACAAAACGACCTGACAAACTTAAATTAGTTGTTCAGAAGATGGTTTTCCACATTATTTGATGTCGATTGCTTAAATGATTTATTAATTATTTTACTTCCATTCCTTTGGCACACCTTTTTAATATTTATTCTGTTTATAACTTCTTAGCGTCGCCCTGGTAGTACAGCGGATAAGGAACTGGACTGTGGTGCCTGAGGATATGGGTTCGATTCTCGGTAAGTTGAGGTTGTAATTGTCAAATTTTATTAAAAGTGATTTATGAAGGCAGCCTGTATAGGCAAGCTACTGCTCTTTTTATTAATTGTTATTCATTGTACTCATTTTTGAGTACTTGACGTTTTAAAACATGAAACTTATGTATTTGGAGCTATGATAAATATCGAATGTAATCACAAATGAGTACAGTTTACTTATTTTTGAGTACCTATTTTGAACAGTGTTTTTATCCCGAATTAAAAAATACAGAAGAACTCCAATTATCGGGATCAATTAATTGGGACCAGATCTTATCTAGATAATCGAATATCCGGAACATTAGATAATTCACGAAAAAAGTAATTTTTTAGTTAAAAAAAAGAATTTTGCTTCCGTATGTAATGTAATTTAATGACTATTAAAAACAATATCGTTCGTCTATAAAAAAACTTTTAAAATGTGGATTTGGATGATTTCTTTTTTTTTCTTCGATTTGTTTGCTCCGGATAACTGGAGTTCAGATAATTGAAGTTGTACTGTAATATGTTTTTAAACTTTATTATAGAACGTAAGAATTTTAAAGAATCAATAAAATGATTAATGGTTAAAATATTAATATTTAAAAAAATAGAGAGTTAATAGAGGACAGAGCCAGTTACTGAAAATTTAAAAAATTGGCAAATTGAAGTAATGTATGCACGAGGAAACTGAATAAGGAGAGAATATGAAGTTATTTCTATATTATAACATTCAAAACTATATATTTTTTTAATATTTAATTATAATAATAAGTATTGTATAATATTAATAATTGTAATATTGTATAATATTGTATATTTGATACAAAATACAAAGTAACTTTCGTTACGGTAGATACCTGCAACAAATATTACTGGGAGTGTTACGTTTTTCTGCAAATCAAGAAATATCGAATTATCAATAAGTCTACAGTAAACATGTTTACTTAATAACGACATTTTTAATAGAATAAATTAAATTTTCATTCAATTATTAAAATGTTATTATAATAATTTTCATTTAAATTATTAAAATGACAATTCAACAATTAAAAAGTTCATTTTGATATTTATTTCAGTGTTAATTCAATAGTTGAAATGTTTGTTCAATAACTGCATGTTATTGGAAAAGTTAATATATTTATTCAATAATTTAAGTGTTATTTCTATAATTTAAATGCTAATTCAATAAAGTAAGTATTAATACAATAATTAAGTGTTAATTCAATAATTTAAGTGCAAATTCGATCATGTAGGTCTTAATTCAATATTTTAATGTTAATTCAATAATTGAAATATATATATTGAATAATTGGAATTTTAAAGATTTAAAAAATGCAAATTAATTATCCTTAATATTTGTAATTTTTCTACTTGATCCCCCGTATTTGTGTGAGGTTTTGTTCGTAAAGAAAACCAATTTTTTTATAAAAAAGACCCTTTAACAGTATCATTTGCTACCGCCCTCAAAAATGATAATTTCTCAAGCCAATTATAGAAAAAAATGGGGGCTAATGTATGCGGTGGGTCTTCATACCCCATCATTTGCTTTGATTACATATTCCACAAAATGAGAGTCCGTAACTGATTAAAGGGTAAATCTCGGGGAAATTAGTTTATCCTTTTTAACTCTCCCATTTTTAGCAACCTTAGCAAGAAAAAAAATCGGGGTAGAAAAATCCGAGAAAAATTGAAGAGATGCCAGCCGAAATTGTTTAAGAGAATAAAAAGGAGGGGTTTTCAAAAGAAGGCTAACATTTTTACAGCGTTCTGTTTTTTCTCAAAAACTTAATACTTTTACATTAGAAGGATAATTACAATATGTAACATGTTTTCCCGCATATTATTATTATTATGATTATTTTTTCCCCATTCGCCTGCGGTTAATTTTGGGATACACAGAAAGAACGTTTTCTGAAATGGTCCGATTTCTTTTAAGAAATTATCGCGTGCTTGAATTTCATCTTCAAGATTGGTGTTGCACCCCTCCTATGTATATCCCTGTAGTTATACAAGTGGGCTACTAACAAAAAGAATGAATTACCGTCCATGTTATTTATTTCTCGTTGTATTATTTCCTTTTTTTCGAGGAACTGGGACATTTCTCTGTGAAGAAAAAACTATATTAAAGTTAAATATACGAAGAAAATAATTAGATGGTCTCATCCGTGAAGGAAAAAACAGCAAACATTGAAAAGGATTATTGTAGAAAATAAAATAAAAACAGCTGTTGCACCCTTACATTATAAGGGTTTGTTATTGTGTGAAAAATTGTTTTTATTATATTAGCAGCATTATAAAAAATATTATAGCGTAGCAATATAAAATGTATACTAGATCCATGTTTTATAGACTGTTTAGTGCAGGGGAATTCAAATGTGTTTTTTTTAAACTTTAGTTTACAATTTTATTACCAACAATTTAGTTTCATTAAAATAATTTTAGATTAAAAATACCATATAATACATTACTTAAGTTATTTTAAGTATGCCTTTTATAGTAAAAGTTCCTAAAAAAACCGATTTAATTTCAAATTTACGTAAAAAAAACTTAGTTAAATTTCTCAAAAAATTCGTTAAAACTATGATTTGAATTAGATTACACGAAACGAAGAAGTATATTCAAAAACAAAGGCACAAATAACAGGTAGCATTTGAAACTACATAAACTTGTAAAATAAGTAACCACTTCTTTCTTTTTCATTTTCTTGCAACAAAGCATATTGTCATGATAGCTGTTTTTTTTTGTCTGAGCTTAACTGCTATATAGAATTACATATTGACGATGCTGTTAGTATTAAAATAAATGTTTCAAAAGCACCTAATAAGTTTTATTATTTTCCCTATAAAAAACAACTCTATATTCCAGTTTAATTATCTAAATTTGAACTAAGATCCGAACATTTTTTTTAATTATGTTCTTTGGCATTTTCTCTACATGCTCGGTGAACTTTAAAATCGATCTTTCAATCCATCTCTGATAATCACACGGCCAAAAAGAAAGGCCGCAGCTATTATCAATAATGAATTTCCATTATACTGAATTATCATTTGATTTCAAATTGGATGTGATATCTGAGACTGTCATTGGCAGAGGAAGAAAAGCAATAGAAGAAGAGTTACATATATCTAGTTTTGGAACGGGATCAACAATACGAAGCTTAAGGGGTTAGATCAATGATGCATGTTGTTAAATACCGATCTATATTTATTAAAATATTTACAAAAATACGGTTATATACCACATTTAATTCGCATAGTTTGTAATAAGTTTTAGAAAAGGACGATCTCTGGTATCTTCAACAAAAAAATATAAATTATAGTAATCCCCTTTGTTGAGGGATTTCGTGAATAAATAAGCTCAAACCTTATACAAATGAATACTCATATGTTAAAAATAGCCCTTTCTCGAAAGTATAAAATGTTGTATATTTATGAAACAAATAATTTAGTTGTCATTATAGTTTTAATCTAACAAAATTAATTTAAATTCAATAAACTACAGCAGTTTTTATTTTGAACCGTTTATTTAAAATAATAATCTTTACTTGAGTTTTATTTATAAAATCCATTTAATCTTAAAAATTCCATGTTTAATTATTTATTGGTTGATTTCAATTATATATAAATAACCAAAATGTTTTGACGCTGCATATTTAACTATTAATAAAATACAATATTTCTAAATTATTTTAAGCAACCCAAATGTTTTTTTTTCCAAACAATGATAATCTTACGACAGAATACAAAGTTTAAGGACATAAAAGATACATTTCCTTAAGCTTTGTTATTTTAAGCAACTCAAATTTATATATTTTTCATAATTATAAGCTAAGGACTTTTAAGCATTTCACAACAAAACACTAAACACAAACAAAACTCTTTAAGACTTATGAAAAGTTATGGACACAAAACCCCGTATCATTATTTCCTTTGTGCATCTAATATTCTTAGACCCTTTTTCATTCCATTTTACAACCCAAGAGAAAAAACTATTAAGACAGAACCGAGAAAGAAAAAAGATCCACAGAAAGAAATACCGGTGAAAATGAAACACGACAAGATCACAGATTATATTCTGCGCGTTTCGTGCGACACTCATAAAATCTTCCACTGTGGCCCGGAACAACTGCGCTCTTTCTGTGGGCCAAAATTATTTTTGTAAGACTGCGACAAGAAACTTTGGAAGTATTTATGTCACGCTATTCTTAAGCGATGGACATTACAACTGAAGAAGGGAAATTCGGGGTAATAAGAGTCCCAAAAGGTAGTTCTAGGCACTAGAAAATAGCATCGTTCACCACGCTTAGATTCTTATTAGAAATTAGGATCCATTGTGACGAACTATAAAACTTCAAATACATCTAATGTTGGTGAATTACTGTTCCAAGGTCACCTGATAATGGATTCAGCTTTAGTTTTGTTATATTTTTGTCTCCCCTCAAGGTCACTTAGTTTGTCTAATAATTCGAATCAATATTCGTTTTTATAATATTCCTTATTGGAATTTGACATATTAGCTTATTTATATATGTCTTAATATATTTATTTTAATAATATTGTGTATTCCAAAATGTGTAAAATAAAGAAATAAACTTATTTTTTTTCTAGAATATTTGTTAATTTAAACTTGTTCTAGAATTGAGGAGCAAAAAAAAAATCAAAACGTCATTTGTCATATTGAAATGTTTCATGGACATAACACATAACTTTTCATAAACGCTTTGACTCGATAATGATGCCAATTTTTGCAACTTAATTTCAATAGGACAAAACGTGTTTAGGACTAACACAACAGTACAGTTCGATAGAAAATTTGGATGTGAATTCAATAATTTCATTTTCTGAAGTATTGGACAAAATGCGTTTTGAATGTTTGTTCCTCAATTATGTTTCCTTTATTTCAAATATATGTTACCTCCCTGTATGTGCAAAAATCAGTGAATCTGCATGTTCACTCAGGGATCTGCAGAATCATTAGACCCATATGTGTAATTGCGGAAAATAGTTCGATTTCGTACATTCACTAATAAACACTTGTAAAAGAGTAAATAAGGTCGTTTTTCGAACAATACCGATGTTTTTGGACGCTCATTAAGTTTATAACTTTATAAAAAGTTAAAAAAATTCACGCGCTTCCAAGGATCGACTACTCGGTGGATCCCTATATTTATATTATATATACATAATTAAATATTAAAATCTTTAAAAAAATACATGGGCTTTTTGGCGATGAAAAGCCAAAACCAATTTCTTGGAGGGAATTAGATGCCTCAAACGACTGTCCCAAGAGGTACCATCTGCTATTGAACAAAAGGGGTTTATGATGTCAAAAACCAACGTCTCGGAGAGGCTTTTGAAAAATGTAAGGCAATCTTTTGGAGTTCAAGGATATACCACTTTGTCGCACCTATATCAATATTTTATAATTAAAAATTTAAAACAAAATTTGACATATGATTATTATGATGAGAGATTCTAGAAACAACTTCCCTAAAGGGGTTGAGTAAACAAATCCGACTGCTTAAATGGGTAAGATGATCAAACAACTATTACAAGGGGTTATCAGCTGTGTTTTCAACAGTTATCATGATGCAAGATTGTGAAAACGACTGTGATTCTAAAAAAAAATAATGGAAATTGTTGAAAATAATGTTATTTACGTGTTTTCTTAAATCTAAAGAACAGACTTTCGCACTTTGACGATTCAGAATACGTGCATGGCGGAAAACTCTTATTCTGTGTATGATCTCACACTTTTACTGAAAAAATTAGTTTATCTGCAGAATCTATATTGAATCTGCAGATACACCGCTTTTGCACTTCCATGATAACATATATTGTGAATTGAAATTTAACTAATTAGATAAGCATATTATAATACACCGAAAAAAATAATATTTTTAGTGTGGTCATATCTAGCTATCAAACAAACCAAGGTAATATTTCACTCGTTTAATTTATCAATGTCACTTTTGGTAAATTACACAAACCGTGATCTTAATTAAATAAGTAAGTCTTACACTTACTTGTAGCTGAACTGCTTTTTTACTTATCATATAAGTAAAATAACACAACAAAGGGAACAACAATTAAAATTTTTTATTAGTTTTAAAAACTAGTTTTAAAATAAGTCACTTTTGATTAATGCTAAATTTCATTTGCTTTAATTAATTTTATTATATGTGTTAATTAATTATATGAACAAATACCATCTTGATAATAAATATGGTTATGCAAACCCAAAAATACAGAATTATTTAACTTGGGAATAGCAATGAACATACTGGTCTTTCAAGAATTCAACGTACCTTTACGTAAAATTTACCAGCATCCGAAAATATGCACATTTATTCTTCTGGACAAATGGTATATCCCTTCTTTTAGCCACCTTTTAAATGGGGCTGAACACCATGTACGGAGATAGGTAAAAATGTCCAACCACTGGGGAAGTTAAATGCATTTTCTTTATATATTTTAGTGCATTAGTTTTAAACCAGACTATTTATTCCTATTATAGTACTATATTTGACCTGAAATCCCTGCCATAAGCTGACAAATTAGTTGTGTCCTTTGAGGAGTTAAAACAAGTTTTGGAAAAAACATTTACTCGTATACATTGTTTATATATTGGATTACTCAAGTGTTGATTGTCCAACATGGAAAAGAACAGTTTGGGAATGCGGATAACTTAAGTTTTGGATTGGCACGCAATGACACCTAAAAAAAAGTTAGTTAAGTTATGTTGCTTGTGCATGTAGTAGCAACATATGAAGTTTTATTTGTACGCAGTTATTTTTGATGGGAATTATGTTTTGCTTATAAATAAAATCTTATGTGTTACTGTTACATGTAAAAGGAACATAACTTTCCTATCATATTTCCTATAGAATTTATTGCGTGTCAATATTATAGAGATAATTTTCACATCCATCCATCCGTAGGATAATCCTTAGTGTATGGATGTTTTATTGGTGGGTCAAAGTAATGGTGCATTGAATGGTTTGTTAGTGGTTTTGGAAAAAATGCATACACATAAAACTTCATATGTTGCTATTACATGTAAAATCAACATAAATTAGCTATCTCATTTCTTTTAGGTTTTATTGCGTTGCAAAGATAATTTTTAAAAACTCTGCATAAAACTATACGGTCTCATTGTAAATTTTTAAATGATTCAAAATTATTGGGTAAAACAATCTAAAAGTTTGTTTCGATACTTTAAAACTATCTGATGGTGAAAGCACATCAATTAAACTTAAACAAATAAAACTCCATATGTTGCTATTACATGTAAAAAGAACATACCTTAGCTATTTTATTTCTTTTAGTTTTTATTGCGTGTCAATGTTGCAAAGATAATTCTTAAACACCCTGTATAAAACTACAAGGTTTCATTGTAAATTTTTAAAAGATACTAAATTATTGGGTAAAAAAAAAATAAAAAATTGTTTCGATACTTTAAAATTATCTGCTGGTGAAAGCACATCAATTAAACTTAAACAAATAAAACTCCATATGTTGCTATTACATGTAAAAACAACATACCTTAGCTATTTTATTTCTTTTAGGTTTTTTTCGTGTCAAAGTTGCAAAGATAATTCTTAAACACCCTGGATAAAACTACACGGTCACATTGTAAATTTTTAAAAGATACTAAATTATTGGATAAAAAAAAACTAAAAAATTGTTTCGATACTTTAAAATTATCTGCTATTGAAAGCACATCAATTAAACTTAAACAAATAAAATTACTATTACATGTAAAAACAACATACCTTAGCTATTTTATTTCTTTTAGGTTTTATTTTGTGTCAAAGTTGCAAAGATAATTCTTAAACACCCTGGATAAAACTACACGGTCTCATTGTAAATTGTTTTAAATGATACTAAATTATTGGGTAAAAAAAATCTAAAAGTTTGTTTCGATACTTAAAATTAATCTGGTGGTGAAAGTATATCAATTTGTGTGTGGCCCCTTTTATCGAACAAAAGTCCCTTCGATACCAGGAACTTACTTTACGTGGATTGGGTTATTGAAATGGCGACCGGGGCCGATCAGACTCGGTCTAGAGGGTAAAAGGTGGTCTAAATTTAGTCCAGCGAGCCTTTCGAAAATGAAGAACGGCCCATTTTATTGATGAAATGAGTTGGACGGTCGAGACCGAAATCAGCAAAAACTGTACCTTCAAATTACCTTATGGACCGCTCATTAATTGTGGTAAAAGCTTTGCAGCGGTCGCAAGTTCTGCGGACACGGATGAAAAATCAAATGTAGAGATAATGTTTCTAGCGGACTATCTGTTTCTTCATTTGATTTGGGAGGCCGTATAAATCGAAATCTTTATACCACATTAGTGGGACGCTAAATGGTTTATACTGAATCTTTCATAGATCTCATTAATTTAGTGGGTTTGATTTCTGTTAATGATGGAGGATTTAATCGTTCGTTGAAACGCAGTAAATTGAAATTGCCGGTAATGTATTTTTACTAACAAAATGTATTTAATTTGATATTCCATGGAAACGTGTTTCATTACACTTTTATTTAGATATGTATGTTTGCGTAATGGCGTTTTAAGAGGAAGTCTATATTTATAATTTTGAAATTTTCGTCTAAACTAGTTGTTTTTATGAAACGTATGCTAACTTGTTATCTAGGTACAATACTTATAACTACACATTTATTTCAATTTATATAAACAATTTTAAATTTTTAAAAATATTTGCCTGATTATAGCATATTTTAATACCTTTTCATCATTTGTTTCAACACATATTTGTATAATAAAAAAGGACACTTTCTTAGTTTAAATTCCAGAATTTTTTGGATCACAATCTATAGATAACGTTTTCAATACTTAAATTTACTTACACTTAACTGATACAAAAATAATTCATTAACTCATTTTACATTAATATATATTTAATATAAATACAGTATATAACAATTCATTCCTACACAGTCTAATTTTAAAATTGAAAGTTATTTTATAAAGTTATGAAAGATAACATTACAATTGATGTGTGTAAAACCATACTTTTATGAGGATTTAAACTGTATAATTTATCATAAATACAGACAATGTTTGTTAAGTTAATTTAACTAAGAATAAAACATAATTTAGTAAATATAAAAATTGTAAATTGGGAACTTTGTTTTTTTTAAATAAAATGTGAGGATACATATATATATATTTAAACTACAATATATTGTATATGCTATTTACAGTTTAATTTACTTCCTACATTTATGTACTTTATATTTTTATTCATTATTTAGATAATTATTTTATTCATTATCCGATCGAGGGTAAATATAAATTATAAACCAAATGCCAATTTTTAATAATTTTCCAACTATGTCACCAATTTACTTTTTTTTTAAGACAATGTAAATATAAAGAAATATAAAAAAATAAAGATATATAAAAAATAAAAATCTGATAAAGATATATAAAACAATATAAAGAACGATTTGTGAAAAAATATAAAGTATGTTTTAAATATAAGAATATAAGAAACATTTATATAAAAACCAATAAATATTTTTTGGTCAAAGTAGTCTTGATTTAGAAATAAAAAGAAGAAAAATAACAAGCATTGAACATTATTATACCTATTAACGTATTTTACTAATAAAATTTTCAAAGCATTATAACAGAAAAAATAAACAAGCACTTAAATACAATATTAAAATCACTCGCATAGCTCCAAACACTCTTTTATGTTATTGATTATGAGTTAAGTACGCTGCATCCTAACAAGCACTACATACACAGCAATTACCAAAAGCCGTTTACCGATATTATACGACATCAATTGGGGTTCTCGATACAAGGCAAGGCGGCACAATTACTCCTAAAAGAAACTATTATGTCCCGTGTAGAAGCAAACGAAAATTGAATATTAAAGGGCCTTCAGGAATTTTCTTTCTTGGATAAAGTCATAAGTCAAAGCTAAGAATAGCGGCTCACATAAAAGTGCCACAGTATATTGTCGTAACTGTTACTATTAAATGCCATGAATTTCGTTGTAAAGGACGTGACCTGCGAATGCTTTCTTTTATGAATATATTAACGCTTCTAAACGATACTGGGGTTGGGGGAGGAGCCGAAAAAAATGTCTTCGACGCGTGTGGAAATACTTTACGTTCCAGGAAAACTGTGCCCGGAAGTTCCAGATTTCTTCGTTTTTACTTTCTTTTTTCCCCCTCTTTTTACCGATACATAGCGTGCGCCAGTTTTGCTGGCATTTCTCCTAAATCTGCGACTTTCGTACACGAGCCAAATCCCAATTTTTAAAATTCATATCATATGTTTTTATATATATGGAATACATATGTAGGGGGGCTTCGAGTTCTCTGGTTTCGTTTTATAACACTCCAATAGAAATATTTATGCATGAAAATGCAAAGGGAGAAAAAAGGCAAATGTCCTGGTTGAGAAAGAGTGTAGCAATTTGCGGGCCATTGGAGTTATGTTAAGTGCGAAGGCGTTGTTTTAAGAGTTGGATATCTTTTCTGTCTACACCACGTGCTGGAATACTGACAAGGAAATTGACTGTGGGTTACAGGGGGTGTGAATAACAAACTGAAATGTAAAGCAGGTCGGTCTTGATTTTCATTTTTCAAAGTTGAATGCACTTACAGCATGAGATGGTATTTCAGAAAGGGCGAATTTATTAGGAAAAAGAGATATGTAACATTTGGAAGGGGTAAGTTTATGGTTGTAGTATTATAGAGGGGAGAGGTTTATGTAGTTTTTTTTTATCCCACTGAATATGGAGTCATTTTAGTTTTTTGTGTTGATTTTGCATTCCACTTCCAGTTTAAACAACTCGTTAGCGTCTGACTTTAGTTGTAAATAATCTGCATATGAGTTTAAATAATGGTAAATTAACTATATAATAAATCATAAAATAATTATTTTCAAATATTTACTTAAAGAAAATAATTAATCATATAAAATATATGTTAATATAAAATTTTTAGGAATTTTGCTTTCTTTTGAATTTGAAAAGCGTTCATTAATACTCATTTTTAATGAGACATGCTGATGTTACGCTTATATGTATTTGTGTATTTTTTTAAATACATTCGAGCTTTTAATATCCACACGGGATTATTTTAAAACATGTCTTTAATTTATACCATCCGACAACAAACCCATATATTCAAAACTTTCCCTTTATGATTGCTCTAAAAAACATTTCAGGGGATTTCTGTAAATATGTTATACAATTTATAAATATTTATTTTGAAATAGTCTGCCATTTTTTTACTATTTTCAACTTTGTTATTATTATTATTATTTTAGTTTAAAAATAGCACAATTTACATTTTTTCAAGTTACAGGTCGGGTGGCCAATATTTCGGCCAGAATCCCATGTTAAAATCAAACATCCGCCTTCTAAAGGGTAATTTAGTTTTGAAGAAATGATTTTATACATCAACTGTATGTTATAAAAGTTCATACGCATATACTATAATAACGGAAAACGCTTACTGTACAATTTTATAATATTTAAACATTTTATATAAGTGCTGAATTTCGAGAAAAAGTTGTATATTGTATTAAACATAAATATTGCTTTACATATAAAATTATCAACATATCAATGACGTACTCTTAGTGTCCCCCCATCCAAGTACATACATACCTTTTTATCAATATACAATAATATATTTTTGTCAATTGAATTTATTTGTAGTTAATTTTTTATATTTAAATTTTATTATATTTTGCTTTTTCATAGTTGCGATTGATTTCTGGGGTTTTACATATTTGTATTTGGATATGCATAACATGTTAAGCATATCAAATCCAAGTGTTTGTTTTTGTAATTATTAATGTAGAAATTACCATTTTTACTTCAGAAGAAATAATTGTACAATAAAAACACACATAAGCAAACGGTAAACAGAACAATAAAAATATGCCTAAACAAACCTTTAAACAAATTGAGCCACTAAAGGAACATGCTAAAAATAACAAATGGAAATAGATTAGAATAAATTATTAGCTTTTAAAGATTGTTTTACACGAACGCAGTAAGCAAATGATCCTTCATTTTCCTGACTCAAATTGGTAATTTTCTTTTTTGGTTCTTTAAAAGAAAAAGTAAATCCTCCCTGCGTTCAAAATATTTTTTTTTTGCTTTTCCGTGGACTTTAGCATCTGCATACAGATGCTTTTGAAGCAAACTAATTCCACCGAATATTCATTTCACGTTGTGAGATAATTCATAAATCATAAAAAAAACATCTTCGTTTTCTATGTAGTTCCTTCCTTGGAAAAAGTCTAAGAATTTGCAAAGAAATTTTACTTTCTTGGTGAGGCAAGCGAAAATCACGGCCTACCTTCTGGTCCCTGCATTAATCTATTTCAAATTTAAGAAGAGAAAATTAATCGTCCAAGAGTCCTAAGACGTTAGATAATTAATTATTTTGAAGAATAATCGGATCAGACATTTTTCATTTTGTTTAATTAAACCCTTGATATGTATCTGTTTCATTTAACAACACTAAATGGGATTATTAATGACAGTAAACATTTTGTAATTTCACTAATGCATTATTAATACCGTTATTATACTTTATTTTAGCATCCTGTGCAAGGCTACCAGCTATTTCGGACGGGAAATTGTTTGCGTTATTTAGGACATCAAGCAGCTTTTCTTGGTGCATCCGTCCTATTTTTTATTTAAATAACAAAAGGATTTTCAATTAACTTATGAATTATTTATGGTTTTTCATGTATATTAAAATGGGTGCTTGAAATACAAAAAAAATATTGCTAATAAATTATTTGAAAAAATACTTGAAGATATTTTTTAATTAATATATTAATTAAAAATTAAAACAAATGTTGGATTTTTAGCGGACTGGAATTTGACATTCATGGATTAAAATATACATAATCTGAAACAAATAAATGTATGTAGTGTTAGATTATTAATTACACATTCTATCGAAAATAATTCATTAGTCATAAATAATTACTTATTCAAAATTATTTAAAATATATAATTAAATGGACATGATTTACGGAATATTTATAGTAATGCTCACTCAAAAGAACGAACCGCTTCCTTGATGCCGAAAATAATTATCTTCTTTAAGGACATGTCTAAATGCTTAAAATACTTAATATCATAAAATCTTAATCAATAGATTTGCACTTAAGATACTCTTAATTACCTTATTTTTAAATTTCTTAAACATACTTGTGTTTTGATTTTTATAAGGTTCGCTTTTAACACAGGTATTTACGGCGGAAAGAAAACTTAATTTTATTTATTTTACGTAGCCCTACTTTTGCTCTGTTAAATCTGACTTATAAATAAATAAAGTATTTAATAACAAACATTTTACGGGATAAATTAGTCTTTGAAAAATGTTTATTAGGTACACACAAATCATCAATGTATTTAAAAAAAATAAAATAATACTTTTCACCATATTCTCATCCGTTTTCGAAAATACCACTCATGACGGTAAGATAGCAACTTTGAGCGTTATATTGTCCATAAAAATATTTACCATATATATAAGATATTGGTACTCATTAAATCTGTTTCGTTCTAACTATCCGGATTTTCAAGAAAGTTTCTTGAGTGGTATGTCATTTTATGCAGTGTTCAAAATCGAACAACTTTAACTCAGATTAGTGGAGTACCACGGGGGAGTACATGGCAGTTCGGTTAGGAGTACTCGAAAATAATATTAGTAATGACAAAAAACACCTAAAGTACATAAGAATAATAAATATAATAAGTAAAATCATTCATAAAAAAAACACTAAGTGTCACCAATATGATTCATTTGATTTATTTTCCAGATAACCTAATGACAATACTGTCTAACAAAAACAAACGTTTTTTGCGTAGATGGATGAGTGAAAAGGGCTATGAGAAAAGGAGGTACTCATAAATGAAAAGTTTTCTTAATTAGTATATGGGAGAAAAAAGGACGAGAACCACTGACTTAGACTTTTTCGTTATAGATAGATCTTGAAACGACACCAGTGGTAGACTTTTTGTTATAGATAGATCTTGAAACGACACCAGTGGTAGACTTCTTCGTTATAAATTGATCTAGAAACAACACTAGTGGTAGACTTTTTCGTTATAAATAGAGCTTGAAACGACACCAGTGGTATACTTTTTGTTATATAGATAGATCTTGAAACGACACCAGTGTAGACTTTTTCGTTATATATAGAACTTGAAACGACACCAGTGGTAGACTTTTTCGTTATAGATAGATCTTGAAACGCCACCAGTGGTATATCATTTCAGGTTGTGTTTTAAAATTACAAAGACTTAGATCGTTTTGTTAGAAATTCATCCATACATGACACCGATAGCCTGCCTGTGTATATATACACTGTAAAAAGAATGTGGACAGCGGTGCTGCAGACATTAGCTCGATTGACGGTAAGTCTAAGTTGTAATTTTCGGTATTTATTGAAAGTGATTTATGAAGGCAGCCTATGTAGGCAGGCTACTGCTCTTTTTTATTCATTTTTACTGATTATTGAGTACATGTCCTTTTCAAAAATGAAACATCTTTCGGAGCTATGATAAGCATCGAATGTAATCAAAAATTAGTACATATTATTTTTGAATACCTATTTGTAACAGTGTAGTATAATGAAAATGAATGAGCAGTAACATTGAGTAAATGCTCTTAATTTAATATGTATGCATAACTCATAAGACTCACGCAATAGAAACCATTTTGTTTTTATAGTAAACTATTTAAAATGGGAATTAACCTTCTGAGATTTTGGACGTATATAGACATCCATGGATATCCAATTTTTCTGGCACTACACATAAACTTTAAATTAATAAAAATATTATTTGATAAATATTTTTCAAATCCAAAAGATACGGGTTATTTTTCCAAAAGTACAGCTGTAAAAAATAGTTTAAATAAAAAATATATATTATTTGCATGTATTGGAAATATAAAATAAATTATTCTGATAAGAAAAAAACTTGACAGTTTTAGCATTTTTGAAAACCGTCAGATGTAAAAAGAAGCCGTCGCACCGCAAATATTTATAAAACAGCAATATATCAAATAAATTAACAAATTAGTTTTGAAAGTATGCATACTTCTTATTAAGTCAGTATTTTAGGGTGGCTCATAATTTATTGAAAACATATATTTTACGTAAAATGATTGTAATAATTAAGCTACTTTACGAATGTTCTTATAACAGTTTGTTGATACGACGTTATATTGAGTATAAATAGGTAACACATCATATAATATTTTCCAAAGAACGATATAAATAGATCCAGCTTTTAAAAGTTTAAAATACTTTCACGTTTTTCGGTTATTTTATTATTTTTTATTTTTCGTTGTCTAGGAAATTCGATGATGGATCGAAACCTTCTCATAAAACGACAAAGAAAATTCATATTGCCAAAGAAAGGTTGGATATTGTGACACTTTTAAGTACATTTTATATGTTATATGGCTGTCGCAGAAGAGTGGTTACAGTTGAATGGTTTAATCAAAAAAGATAGATGGGTAGTTTTTGCATTGTGGTCTATTCTGATCCCCAAAAATATGCGGGAATATAACGTCAGTTTGTCATTACAATATCAAAGTAATACTAAAGTATGCTTTGTTATTTTATTTTAGGTTACAGCAGATTTGAATGCGGTAGAATACACATGAACGTCATTTTTATGTTAGGTACTCGGCACATTGTTAAAAATAGGTACTCAAAAACAAGTAAAATTTACTCATTTTTTAATACATTCGATGCTTATCGTAGCTCCAAATACATAAGTTTCATTTTTGAAAAAGACATGTACTCACTAATGAGTACAATGAGTAAAAATGTATAAAAAGAGCAATTGCTCACCTAAATAGGCTGACTTAATAAATCACTTTCAATAAAGATCAACAATTACAACCAAGACTTACCGGACATCGGTCCCATATCCTGAGGCATCGCAGCTCAGTGCCTTATCCGTTGTACTACCAGAGCAACGTAAATAAGTTATAAACATAAGAAATGTTGTAAAGGTGTGCCCAAAGAATGGGAAGTAAAATAATTGAGTTGTAATAACTCAGTCTCCATTTAAGCAATCGACATCAAATAACGGAGAAAACCATCTTCTGAATAATTATTTTAAGTTTGTCAGATCGCTTTGTTAAGATGGCTTCAACAGAAGCTGAGATTATGAATATTAAATCACGCTGATCATTTTTGAGAAAGTACAATTACTTAAATTTGAGTACGTCATCGCTCATTTACGATGCAATTGTAGTTAAAGAAACCCTAGTATGTTCAGATACTCATTTTTAAGTACCTTTTTTATAGTGAATATTGGATTATTATTGTTTCGTTTTTGTGATTGTTAATTTTCCATTGACCTATATCTATGTATTTTTATGTTTCACATAAAATTGAAGCATTTAGAGGAAAAACGATGAGAGTCCTGAATATTTTGAACTCGAAGCCTCAACTCCTTTTTTAACTACATAGTTGCACTTTCCCTGTTTAGAAACGGGAAAAACGGTTAAATTCTGTCAAAAAAGTTAAAATATGAGAATAATGTATGACCATGAAACTGTGTTTTTGTTTTGTTTTCTGAAAACAAAAACACAGTTTCATGGCCATACATTATTCTCATATTTTAACTTTTTTAACAAACTTCAACCGTTCTTTCCGTTAATTTATTAACAATACAATAATTTTCTGTACAATTACTTATGACTCAACTGATTTGGAATTGAAGGATCCTTCAATTCCAAATCACATTAGAGTAAAAACCAATTCCCTTTATTTAATTCACTGAGAAGCAATTCCAGAAATGCAACCATCAAAGCAAACCCGACACAAAATACTTCAAAGAGAGCTACTTTTTGTCACACCCCAAAAAAAAACACTGTTAAAGAAATAATATATGCACGGATAAATTTTGCTTTGCTCTTACAACGAAAAACAAGCAGGGAGAAAACCGCAAAGGCGGTACCGCATTCTAATCTAATCCAGTAATGTATTATTTTACCTAATGAATGATTACCTCATAATGTCATACATTATTCATACAACAAACACTTCAATAAATTACTCGATATTAGATTTTCAATTGAACTTCTTATTGCCCCCTCTGGGCTGCTAATCTTTTTTTTCCGTTCCGGGTAAGAACAACCTCAAGACAGGGAAATTGTTTTACGCAATCGATGCAGAATTCAGAAACACAGGTTTTTATGTCCCCCTAAAACTCGTTTAAATCGCCGCGCACTCGCTTTCCGTAACATCCATATTTAAATGAAGTTACTTGTTAGAGCTTTTCTTTTTTAATGTTATTGTTCCGGCTTAATATATTCCGAGAGGACATTGAAAACGCGGGTCGAACCTCTTGTTCCAGATTATCGTGGCTCCAGAACGAGTGGAATAATCATCAAAGAAATTCAAAGTTGATTGCGTTTCGGAAATCATTTAACGCAATAAAGCAATTCGGATTCCCCCCTTTCCCCCCCGAGCTAGGTAATTTATGCAGACAACCTTCTCAAGTCGATTGTCGTAACTGTTATTAAATTCCAAGTGTAAAGAGTGCTGTGTTTAAAGGGAGCTTTAAAAATGTCATTAAAGCATGGATAGGGATTTAAGAACTTTTATTTCTACAGTTAGTTTGTGTACGCAAGAACGGGAGCGTGACTATATCTTGGTCTACGAGTTGAAAAAGAGCCAATCTATGTGTTGATACATTTGAATTTCAGTCACCGATTTCTTCAACGTAATTAAAGTTGTACTTATTGGAATTTTCGATTTTTAAATATTTGTAAGGGAAAATTTAATTGCCAATATGGGATGAATCATTTTTTTATCATAGTATGAATATAAAAATTCTTGTTTACGAAAACATGTTCCTGATATAGTTAAAATATTTTACATAGTTGTCTGTATATAAACGTTAACGTTCAAGATATTAGAAAAAAAATATTGTAGATGATATATGTGTCTAGGACTAATATCATAATTCTGAACCAGCTTCAAAGTTTGAGGTTCAGGCTTGTTACAATGTTATGGACGTCATGAAATTGTGTAGTTAGAGAAGACTGATAAAATGTGTTTATATTTCATTTAAAAGTTTAAAATTGATATAATCAAAATAGTTTTTTAAAAATGATCAAATTGACATTGCTTCTTCTTGTTCCAAGCCACAGATATTAACTATTCCAATACTACAAATATACAGAGAGGACCAAAAGTTCCTTATCCATTTGAAAATGTCACTTAAAATCAATTGGAGTATGAAAGTGATACTTTCCACGATGAACAATACTTTCCACGATGAAAAATAAAATTGAGCAATTAAAAAGTTTTAGTTCCAAACTTTGCCTATAGATGGCGCTACTCGTTTTCATGTATGGTTTATGCGTACATATATTGTGGTTCTCAGTTTAGTTTTGATATTCTTTCACTTAACTAACGATTCGCAACTAAAAAGTTAATTGCATAAATTGCCAACAGAAAGCGCACACATTGGAATATGGGGTAAATTCCTAGTGTACGGTGCCCCGTTGTCGCCAAGTCCGAAAATTGGCACCAAGGCAAAAATGACGTTTTTTTTGTCGCCAAATCAAAATGGCGGTTTGGTTTGGTTAATTAACGTCGCACTAGATCCGGGCAGTCGATCATGGTACTTACAGGCGATCCTTCGGGCAGTCGTTGATCGTTAAATCAACATTTTATATGAAAATCGGAAACAATATCGGATCCAGGAAAAACGAACTGCTGCAAAACGTTGAGTAAAGTTTCCGATTTCCGGTCGGCCACGGCAACCATGAAGCACTTGTTGGTACCGGATTCAATCCATCCAAACACCCACTGGCCTTCCACACGCTTGCCCCGGTTGTACTTGCGTTTGCCGAACTTCGACTCGTCAATCTCAACAACGACATGCTCGCCACCGATAGGAACAGGATTATGAATGAACCACTTCGTACATACCTCCCGGCAGATCCAGTCAGTGACTGTCTGTTTTGCTAGGCGCATTTGCTGCATAACAATCCGGCATCCATGCACCACTCAATCACGGCACGTTTGCCTTTCATCTTCAATTTCCAAAAATACTTGCTATTCAAATAAACGTCGTCCGCGAATACACCACGTAGCCGCCGAACGTCCATTCAAAAATGGCAGAAATGCGTGAAACCATGGCTAAACTAGATGCGCGCACGCATCATCTAACTAGATGTATCTTCGCATCATCAAGCGCAGCATGGCGCAGCTACGTGGGTAAAAAATTTAGGGTTGTCATAGAACATGATATTTTCTCACGCGTCAAGTAGGTTGTCAATATAAACTTTATCGCCCAGTCATTTGTCGCCAAATACCATTTGGCGAGGGCACCGGACACTAGGAATTAACCGAATATGGCAAAGGATTGCATAAAATAAATTATTTATAACATTTGGTACAAAATAAATTATCTGTAACTGATTCCTTTGAGTTTGTGTTGCTTTTTGAGGATTTTGAGGATAAAGCGTCATATACATGCAAAGTTTGGAACTAATATTTTTAATAGCTTTAATAAAACTTTTCATTATGATAAGTATTTTAGTCCAAACCATACTCTTATACTCCAATTACTTGATTTTAAAATAACTTTCGAAATGGTTTTGGCACTTTTGAACAACCATATGTGCACATAAAATATATTTTATATTATTTACTGTTTGGAAAACACTTCCAGTTAAAAAAAATACTTTTACAAGATTTTCGGTAATGAAGATATTTTTTATTTAAATCAAACTAAAAGATGTTTGTAAGCAAATTAAAAACTTCCCGAAATTTGTAGTTATGTTTTGAAGCAATTATACTGACGGTAACTAATTTGAACGAACTTGATATAATTTATTTAATTAAAAGAACAAAATTTGAAACAGGAATTTATAAAAAAATTATTATATATGAAATACAAATACAGCTTAAAAAACGCTTAATTTCAATTTCAATGTTTTAATTGGGTATATTTACGTTTGTAATTGTATTTCATATTCTTAACGTAATGTTCCATATCACGAGTTTTTATCTTAAAAAATGGCTATACATAAAAAATAAGTCACATTTACTTCTCCTAAACACATTCAAAATACATGATGTGCCATTTATTAATAAAATATGACATCTGTACTCGGCACTAAGTATATTTTACAAGGCAAAATGGTGAGAATGTCACATTTCAGTATATCTCCCCCCTCTTAAATGAATAAAATAGTTTCGGAATGAATCAAAGAAGGCAGCACATAAACCTTGCAGATGGAGAACAGGGCTTCCTATGTCCATTACTGAAGTATCTATAGTATAGCGTGACCAAAGAGGCGTGAATGCGACGCAAGGGAATTGAAGTAAATGTACTAGGGTCCTCATAGTTGGTCGCAGGAGAGAAGTTTTATCCGTTTCTAATGTCAATAAATCAGCATTTCTAAGATTCGTGCCATTAAAGGCGGTGTTTTGTTAGGTTGTGTAATCTCAAACAGCTCCAGAAAAGGTATTGTTCCGGGTTAATTGAAACAGTCCACGCCAATTTTTTCTAACGTGATTTTTGTACGCTATTTGGCCGTATATCATCGACAAAAGGCTAAGACATATTTTTTTTTAAAAAATAGAAAATGTTGTGCGGAAAAATTGGATTGGGGTTACACTACCGTTAAGATTTGTTTGTTAACGTAGTGATAAAGTTGCGCGAATGGGCTGTTAGTAACAGTTCAGAATAAAAGGTTGACTTTTAGGAAAAAATACAACATATAGCTCAAATTTGCCCTCAGTGAGCAACGTGAGTTTATCGGTACCAGACTTACAGTACACAACAACCCTAAAAAATGTGAATATTTACAAATACAAATATTGACGACCAACAACAGGCTCAAAGCTCAACAAGGTTGGCCCAACAAGCTAGTACCTCTAAACTATCCCCAATCCATATCTAACTGCTTATTAAAATCCGTTACTTCTTTACAATTAACAATATTCAAAGGCAAGTTGTTCCATTTGTCTATTACCCTGTTATAGAAATAGTGTTTTCTCCCTTCCCGATAAAAATGGGATTTGTTTAACTTAAAACCATGACCTCTCGTTCTATCACTCATATTAAAATCTAAACCCTCCACATCCCTTTGTTTGATAAATTTAAACAGTTGAATCGAATCACCCCTAACCCTTCTCTTTTCCAGAGTATACATATTCAAATTTCTCAATCTATCTTCATAATTCCTGCCTGTAAACCCTTGAACCATTTTAATAGCCCTGTGCTGAATTTTCTCTAACAATTCAATGTCTTTTTTAAGATATGGTGACCAAAACTGTACAGAATACTCAAGATGTGGCCTTACCAAACCTCTGTACAATGGCAAGATAATATCCTTAGATTTTGATGAAATTTTTTTCTTATGTACCCCAACATTCTATTAGCTTTGTTGCTAGCCACTGTACATGGAAGTATATCTATCCCAAAGAAAAGACACGGGAACACTGCCTCATAATTTTGAACTTGTTCAAATGACGAAAACAATACATAAGCTGACCCACTCCAACACCAAGACCCACTTGAGGACACTTGCAGTACAACATATTTAGTGTACATCAGCTCCGTTGATGACGGGTATTGAATGAAGTCGCGACCTTCCCATAAAGAACTAACACTTCTTTCATAAGGAAATGCGAGTCTATGTGGCTTTTTAAATACCCGAGTTTCAAATAGGCATATGCTATATAATTTGCCATAATATTATTTTTAGAATTGAGAATTTAAAATTTAAATATTTTTCTACAAAAATATAACTTAACCATTTGCACTCCGCGAACAACTTTGATATTGTGTTCTTTCCACGGAACAGTTATTCCTCTTTCTGTTCTTTTACCCACAATTTTTTATGCTCATAGAGGGGAGAAAAATCTTAATATGTTTCAGATCTGCAAGAGAACAATTTGAAAAAATCGATGTTTTTTAAACACAAGATC
This sequence comes from Troglohyphantes excavatus, assembly GCA_963932185.1. NCBI lineage: Eukaryota > Metazoa > Arthropoda > Arachnida > Araneae > Linyphiidae > Troglohyphantes > Troglohyphantes excavatus. Next base: position 38,910,232 of record OZ010676.1, read on the forward strand.
ATGCCGTTCTTGCTTATTTAAAAGAACATGGAACCAAAAGAACAAGTCGTTATGTTGGCACCTGAGGCGACATAACCTACATAATAACTGGTTAGTTATTACGTGACGATTATTTTATTTAAAAGCAACAACATAATTTATATAGGGTAAATACAATCACGGTGAAAGTGAATCCACGACTGGCATTTAATAAAAAAACATAGATATTTTAGTAAAAAATGGGTATACATTTTTGGAATCATCTCTTTGGATGTTCACCAAAAACTCTAGCAATTTCTATCATAATAGTTTTTTTTTAATTTTTAAAAATCGTTTACATTTTAGAGTTTAATGGAAGTTCAGTCATGGAAGTTTGTGATTTTTCATACTTTTTTGTATTACCATTTAAAGCATAACCTTTTTTATAATTAAAAGGTTTTATAATTATAAAAACTAAACCTAGATTGAAAATAATAAATACAAAAAAAAACTTTTTTACAAAAACGCTCTTTTATTAAAAGGACTTATCTTTTGTTTTAATTTGATTAAAAATAACAACTTGGTGTGCTCAAATAAGCGACTTTAGAATTGTATTGTTTTAGCATAGCACTATTTTATTTTAGTCAATTTAGAACTATACATATATATTTATATTTAAACTTTGTATTCTCATCAAGATTAATATGTAGTTTTCAGCTATATGTCATATTATGACATCAAAGTAATGTTTTAGCAGTGACAGCCTTGGTTACCCTTGCCACGTCATTTTTGCACGTGAGGCAAGTGAAACCATGATACAACTCATATAAATTGTTTTTTTGTGTAAATGTGTGTAAAATCACAAGGTATAAATTAAAAAAATATGTAGTCAAGCAATGCTAGATGATAAAACAAATCTTTAAAAAAATTGTAAATTTTGGTGGCTAAATAATTCCAAGTTATTGTTGCTGAGTTTTATTTTTGTATTTTTGATAGTTATCTCACAGTAACAGTTAAAAATGAAAAACCCTGTTTCACTTACCTCACTTCACCTTAATTAAAATACACTATCGAAATCTAAGCGCACACAGCCGCCTCTTTTAAAATATGCACCATATGAGCAAGACTCGTCAAAATTAAACTTGTAATGCTATCAATATTAAATATGAATTGGATTGTCAAAATCTATGTCATTAGCAGTCGTTGTTCTGTATCAAACCTCACAATTTTCAGATATTATTAATGTATATAAGGAAAGCCGTCTGAAGTTCTGAAACATTTTCAAATGGGAGGGAGAATTACAAACGTACTTAAGACGTTGTAATTAGAATTAGCTGCAATTGACGACATAATGCAAGATCATTGTATACATTGTGAATGTGCAAGTTTAATACGGAATATATATTATACTTAGTTACAGAAAATGAAATTAGTCTTTATGTGTACATAAAACTGTCCTTATATAAAATAGGTATAATAATTAATTACAATGCACGCATTATTAATTACAACACTTTCTTTCAGAACCTTTCGCTCTCTACTATTTTAATGTGATAGTAACTAAGTACTATGTTGTGATAGCACCTGAATAGTTAATATCAGTATACATATGAATGAAGGCTGTTTGGTAAATATGTAAATGAGAGGAGTAGTAAAGGCGCATTTGCTTATTATTATAATTAATATGATTTTAACATCATTCGCAGCTTCAAATTTCAAATGTATTAACAGTTTTCAGTCTTCCTATTTTTAATGTATATAAATTGTTAGAATTGTTACTCAATATGGTAATTTAAGTAATTAGTACTTTATTGGCAATAAATTATCTTATTTTCCGTTGAATAAAATGTAATTTTGTTTTTGTACTACTTAAAATAGCTGTAATTAAAGTACGTTTTATGTGTATGTCGTACAAAAATAATGTCTTGATGATTGATGAAAAATAATTAATAATAAACCTTTAAAACTAATAATACGAGATTGTATCCATATATTGTTATATATTTTATCGTGACTTAAGGTCAAATTATAACTCCAAATACTTTAGTATAATTAAAAAGTGCTATAACATTTTTTAGACTCTATATTATTCTCTATATTATTTATATAAAGAAAAACTTACTTTTGATAGATAATTCTTCCTATATGACGACGTTTGAAATCAAGTGATCGTGACCTCTTTGTGGTTTCTGCAAATAAAAAAAAATGTATATATTTAAAATTATATATACAGCAATTTAATGTTTATCTCTTAAATTAATTTTACTAAAAGTGAATTTTATTATTTATATACACATAATACGCATTTAAGAAACTAAAAAAGAAAATGTAAACCAAACAGAGTAAAAATAATTTTATGTTAAAGAATCATCACATTTTGTGCTATCAAAACAAAAATAAATATAAAGATTATTTTTATAAAATATTCTAGAAAAGTTATTAAGTTTATTTTACTAATTTTTTTTCTTTCAATTTTTCCATTTTTAATTTTTCCATTGAATACCTTATAAACAAGTTAACACATAATATTTTTTAAGTGCAACCATTTATGCTTAACAAAAAAATAACAATAAAACAGTTGTCATTAAAGTTCAAAATCTTACAATCATAACACAAAAATGCGTTCGATATATGTCCAAGAAAGTAACAAATAAGTTTCTTTGAGAGTTTTCGAACCGAAATTTTATTCCATATTTCTTAATGTTGTGGGGGGAAAAATCTTTTTTTACACCAGAATCGTAAAATATTTCAAATAACGTATTACAAAGTAAAACGCATCGTTTCAAATAACGTAACGTTTACCTTTAAATGTTTTGATCACGTTCATGGAACGAAAACTCTTTAACTTGCATATGGAAACAAAAAAGATATAAAACACATTGTATTTTATGATATAACTGATCTAAACCTTGAATCGTTTCAAAGAGGGTTTTTAGCATTTTTATTCATATCATGAGCATTCAGTTTGAAGGTTTGATTTTTTCCTATTGAATATTATTGGGGGAAAATTGAAACAATACAATTTCTACTGCAATACTTATTTATGAATTTGGAGAAAAATAATGGCAAATATGCCAAAAATATTTCGATAAATCGAAATAAATTTTTAAAAGTTATTAAAATTACACCAATTATACAATTTTCAAAAATGAACTTTTTTTACTAATATTTTTTTTTAATAATTAAGTTTTAAACTAGATTTTTATAATATATAGATATTAATATTAATAAAGGATTAATACTAAATATGAAAGCGTCAATGAAATGCCAATGACATTACATTAAGTGACTTAATTGGTTATGTTAGTGTAGTCAAGTTCAATGACTACCTCAAGTAAAACAAAATATATTGATATGATCAATTTATAATTCATTCACTTGTTTTGATTGATATATATTGAATAGTCACTACTATTTTCAATACTAATTACAAACTTATTAAAAATTAGTCTATATAATTAATTCAAAGGCAAATAAATAAAAAAAAGTATCAGAGTGCTAATTTAATTATTTAAGGATATTTTTATGCTCGTGCAAATTTAAATTTTTCGAATCAGCAAATACTTTGAATATTAAACTTTTCGTTAAGCTATTTTTTAATTATATACCTAGGTGGATAATGAACTTATCATCATATCTGAAAATGTTTGATGCTTACTACATTTTATAATTATAAAAACTAAACCTAGATTGAAAATAATAAATACAAAAAAACCTTTTTACAAAAACGCTCTTTTATTAAAAGGACTTGGCTTTTGTTTTAACTTGATTAAAAATAACAACTTGGGGTGTTCAAATAAGCGACTTTAGAATTATATTGTTTCAGCATAACACTATTTTATTTTAGTCAATTTAGAACTATACATATATATTTTAAATTTAGTAAATTTAAATAAGACGCGATTCTTGGTAAATTCGATTAATTATTTTATTTAAAGGTGATACAAGTTCCAACTGGATATGCGATGTTAATTAATCAAAACCAAAATCCAACTAGCTACGCACATTTTAGTGATAAACTTAATACAATTTGATTTTTAATGCTAATTTTCCTTCCTAAACAGCTAATAACATTTTCAACAAAATAAACAAATATGTTTTATTATTTTAAATCTCAATTACCTAATATCCAATAACACCAGACAAATCCTAGTTAATAAGCTAAACACAAACCGATACGAAATCTCGGTATTCATCCCTCATTGGATTAGCATGCATAGAAATCCACAGCCTTACTCTCCAAATTGAGATATCCGAAAGATAGCATAGGTGTAAGGAAATAGCAAACCATTATGCATATGGGGTATTTATAACTCAAGGAGTGAGATACTCGGAATCACCACCCCGGCTGATGCTCAATACTCTCATTGAATATTCTATGCCCCTTAACGCTATCACATTTTCTTCCCGAAAATTATTGCCCAGATAATAGCCTTGATAGATACATCCTCTTTTGACGCCCAATGTGGGTTTGGAAGTGGGGCTTAATGTCTTGGAAAGATCTAGTCATCCAGATACTCAATGGGATGAAAGCTGGCTTCAAATTGTTTTCAGAGTGGAAATAGTTGATGTGGGATTGGGTAGGAGAGACAAGTATTCTTTGGGAGAGACAAGTATTCTTTGGGAGACAAAGGATTTGGGGAGTTTTGTACTTGGAGAGAGAGATTAGGGTCGTTTGTCTTTGGATTGTCGATTCAAAGTGTAATTGAATTGATTACTGGTGTATATTACTTTTTATGTATGTTGATTAATTAGAATGCCCGCTGTGTTAAAAATGTAAGAATACATTTGTAGGTTAAGAAAATTGTTTGTGAATATATTTGATGGGATATTTTGATAAACTTTTATTGCCATTGGCGGTTAAGCCTAAAATAGATATATAGATTTTCCATCAATAAACACAGAGATTCTAAAATAAAAAAATACTCACCTTTACATTATTGTGAAGAAAAAAAATTAATGGTTCAATAGAACAACTTAAATAAAATCTCTTTAAATTTAATTAAAAGTTAAATTTTCAAAAGAATGTATAAAAATGCATTTAAATAACCAGATAAAATAACTTTATAATTTAAAAAAAAATTTGAGAGTCGTACGCAGAATTTAAGCATAAACATTCCATACATTGGTACTTTCTTATATAACATCATTCGACTGAGCTATAAAAGTACGTTATAGATCTTGAAAATACTTTTGAAGAATCTTTAATTAAACAATATTTCTAAAATAATTTTTAAAAGAATAAGTAGAATTTCAAAAATCCAAGTGCACATCTTAAAGATGAATAGTTTTTATATGTAAATTTTCACAAGAGAAGTAGAGGATTTGTGATACATAAACTAAAACTAAAATTTGAAACTAAAATTTGAAATGAATCGATATGTATTAATTATGCATACATGTATCTCTTAAACTTAAATTACATTTTTGAAAACAAAATACAAATTTGCAAAACTCTCTTTATAAGTCTGTAGTACATACTTTGATGTTATTTAATCATTAACATTTTTCTTAAATATTAAAAATTGAAGGAGGAGTATTGTTTTTATGAATAGTCAATTTAGGCTTAAAAAACGGAAATAAATAAATGATAATTTTTAAAATATGTGTTTCTTTGTTTAGTGTTCAAAAAAAGATGTTCTAATAATTTAAAAAAATCAGTATTTCAGAATTCATTAATAAAAAAGTTAGTTAAGATTTTAGACTCGGGGCTTCCTTAAGTATTTTATTTAACGATATATCAACTACAACATAATAATTACAAGTGAATCAATTCTTATGAAAAATATAAAATACAAAATAACGAAAACTAACAAAATCGTCTAAGTATGTTGCTTATTTCAATTCAATAATATCACCATATACCACAAACGTTCTCATTAGCAATACGTTGTGTATTTTAGCATTGGCTTTGTTCATAATCAAAATAATATTTAAGATAATTGTCTTCAATACTGTAAATATAACTTTAGGATATTACCAGTTTTCATGCCGTTTATTAAGCCTAATTTAATATGCAAACAAATCACATAAAGGCGAAAAGAAAATTAATCAAAACCAGAAATAAATATTGCTGATTTTTAATCCATTTCCTAATATTAGATGCAAACTCAGCCAGCAAACAAAGCTTCCCCATAGGCTCCGATGGCTACGTGTACATCATTACAATAACATTTAGAATCAGTGGCTTACACATTAGGAATATTACCTCAGTAATGGGTCTTCGTATTCAGTATGCATATTAGATTAGGATATAATACCCACCACTTCGCCATAGAGGCTCCCACAAAATACATCAAACCTGTAAACGCTACGTTCAAAGATTCATTACAGTTTTTGCGTAGGGTGAATCCGATTTACTCTCTCTAAGAGGATGTTTTCGATTAATCATGAGGGGCTCTTAAATAGTTGCCATTAATTTTACATCTCTTCAGAATAGATGGAGGAAGCTTTTGTAAGGAAAAGGGAATGGGTAAATAATATGTCATAGTAAATCAAAACAAACAAAGGATTTAATAAGCGCTTTGACAATGGGCTGAGTGATAATAAATGGCGAATTGTTCTGCCCCTGATTTGATTTTATTATTTGGGAATTAATATTGTATTTGGATTTATATATATAGCGAGTTTTGAATTGTGTATGAGCATAAGTATCATTACTCAAATTATGCCCGATTTCCAATTCGCTCTATTTACACCTACACTGTTCTGCCATTCAGAGTAGATCTTTAGTTAGCTATTTTTGAAGACATATCGAGTTTTTATCACTCCGGTTACATACCATCTTTACAAATAGACTATGATAAGGTATGGGAAACTATAGACTTTACTCAGTATTTACTAAACCTGGGTACAATAAGAATAGGGTTACAAGAATACAACATATATATATATATATATGATTCACAAGAAGTTATTTGAAATTTAAGTAAGAAAAGTGGATTTCTTAAAGTATAAAAATAGGAAGCATAAATAATAAATCTTCGGTTTGGTGAAATAGTAATTATTCCGATATGGACAGTAGATATAATTTATCATAATTTAATAAAGAAAAGTCTATTATAATTGTGAATATGGATGTCGTTAACGGATTAATTTAATTTCTAACGTTGTGGATTGTCAAATATTCATTTGATATTTTTTCGACTTCAACTAATAACTCAACTGTTATTTTTTTTACTTCAACTTATAACTCAACTAGATTCGATATTCCTGGTGTAATACGCATATTTATATGTAATCTAACAATGCAATACGGATTAATACTAATAGAGCATAGTTGTGACCCTTCACAAAGTTACGAAACTTTCCTAAACACTCTAAGTCATAAATTGGTTCATTCAAGAATCTCACTTAAATATTAAATAAATTGTGACATTGTGTGTGCACTGTATTGATGTATATAAAGAATAGTTAAGGCACATGTTTAATTAGTATTCCTTTAATTTATAATTCTTTTAATTTAGTATTCAAAATAGGTCTCTAGTATTAAAATATATTACACATCAAAAGTTATTTTAATTTAAATATATGCTTTAACGTTTTTAAAAATGCATCTCTTTGAATAGTTACGTTTTTATCTGGTGTTATTAGTTTTACTTTAATTTTGTTATATTAAACATAGTTAACAAATATTTTAATTCGTTAATTATAAAACACACATATCTAAGTTATATGTGGATGTATTTTATGAATAAAAGTATAACTTTAAAACATTTTTAACAAAATAAATAATAAAAATAAGTTTTATGTTACTTTTAAAGAAATACTAATCTACAATAAACACTGTATTTTTTTTTGTTTTATCGCAATTAATTCAAACTTTTTAAGTAGGTTACATAATTAATTCAAAATATTTGAATCATTATTTTCTAAACATTATAAACCGTGTTTCCATAACCCACTAATGCAAAAACACATAAAAATGCTAAGTTATTTTAATTCAAACGTTTTACCAGTAAATTTTTTTAAACTTTTGTTTTTTCAAAATCTTTAGAAATCCCAAAGGAAAAAGGAAATTTCCTGAAAAGAATACTCTCCTTTTCTCAGATCTATTTGACATGCGGTTAGGATAATGAGGATTCTATTTTGTTCTGAAATTCTAAAGAAGTATTTTCTAATTCAGTAATAACCATCAGCTGTTTTTCACTGCTACCTAGCGATAGTCGCTGCTAAGATAAATTTACTGAAACAATAAAAACTTTTCTTTTTTTTTATCTTGAGCCAATTGTTTCAGTGCTAGAATTAAAAACTGAATTGATGAGTAAAGCTATTTAAATTGCTCGACGTTTTTTCATCCTTCATTTAAAACCGATCGACTAATTGGTGTAATTATCGTTTTTTTTGGGTTGGTGGTATGTATTTAAAAATTCTCCTTTACTTTTAGACGTGGAAAGTTCTCGTGAAAAAACTTATTAGAACTTTAGCTCTTTGGGATTTGCACAGTTAATTAATTTTTTTATTATTTTCTATTTAGCATAAAAAACGGGAATAAAATGTTTTAAGTCCGCTTTCATACTAAGATGACAGGTCACAAATTTGAAACTGGCAGAAAGTTTGCTCCTATGACACATTTTTCTTTAAAGTTTCTTTCCTGAAAATTGATGTTTACGAAACAGAATTCTTTATTAATTATATCCTTCAAGAACATGGATTTATGGTTGAAGTGGCACTTGATTAGCTGATTTTAAACTGCAATTAGCAGCTTTTGATTTCACAAACTTTTCTTTCATTTATTTGATAAGAAATGCCCAAAGACGAAACGCGCTTTTCTCTATTAATTTTTGTTTGTCATTAGTCCAGAGAAAGCATTACTCATTAACGAAAGCAGTTCATTATTAAAAAGTTAACATTCAATGCTAATTGCTTATTAAATGTTTCATAAACTCATGAATTACAGTGTCAAAGAAACACGCATAATTAATTTGTGGTATGCTGAGTGATTATTTGTATTATATTAAAAAAATACGGATTTTTCTGGGGAAAATGATTTTTGTTGTTGTTTTAATTTGTACTAATTGCAGTAAAAAATGCAGTAAAACACGAATGCAACTTACTGGATTTATGCACATCGTTATTATTTACATTTGTGTTTCATAAAATAAGAATTAGACCTGCTGTTTTCTTACACTATATGAAATATATCTAAGGAAGATATTTAAAACGGCTGAAGTGTGGGATATCTGTTTACAAAGGTATAAATTTCAGTGTGTTAAATTTGGCGGAAATCTGGTATGATTCAATTCAAGTTTACTGAAAAATTAACTATAAAATGTTTTATAAACTAGTTAGTAAATAACTAGTTTTTTCATAGTTTATTTCTTGAGTTTCATTTAACTTTCAAATTCATAGTACTACAGTTAATATTTATTATAAGTTATTATTATTAGTTAACAGTTATTAATTTGATTCCTACAATTAATTTGATTCAATCAACATAAGTAATTTAATTTTATATCTATCTTTAGAGAGAGACAGATTGTGCTAAACTGTTATTTTTCATTTTCTTAGTAATAGTTTATACAAGGCAAATAAATTATACAAGTTGTGGCCACAAATTGTTTCTATACAATATTTAAATATGAGTCGCTTAGTTTCAAAACTAAATAGACAACTTTTGACACATTTACAAGATAAAAAAAAAACTAATGGCGTGTATTATTTATGAAAGAATTTTATATATTTTGTATAAATTGGTAATAGATAGACACAGGTCTCTAGACACAGGTAGATATATAGGTAATAGATAGACACAGGTCTTAAACGAATTGTAACTCTCTATAAGTATTATTTTGAGATAGAGAGACACATATTTCGGATCTATCTGGTTTTGCAATCAAGCTACAGGATCTATATGTTTTTTCAACAAAGCTGTGAGACATAGCTCGATTACTGCGCTGCGATCGGTCTGGAGTGGCCTATGTTCATCCTAACATATATATACTTTTGAAACTGATTTATTTACTTATCTGATTTTGCAACCAACCGCTACTTGCACAATGAAAAATAAATAGCATCTAGCTGCTTTTTAATGTTAGACTTCATATACTGATAGAATGTAAAAAAAGTACAAATAAATGACATAATATGACAATCGAATAAAAAGTTATCTATCTGGCTTTGAAAGTAGGGTACTCGATTATTGGCATTCTATAACAATATTTTCGTCCAACTATTTCACTTATATTTTAAACAAGTCGCTTAGCTTTTGTAGTAACAAACAAATTAGTTAAATTATAGCAAAAATAATGTTTTTTTGTGTGTAGTTTATTATGTGTTTTATCAAACAATGACTATTGCCCAAAAATTTGTGACCACCCTGGATATTGGTTCCAAAGTAAAAAAATATGTGTATGATGGATATATGCGTAAATTTAATTTGAACTAAGTCAGAACATCAAGTGAATTTCATGGATTTATGAATTGAAGCAACTTTAAAGCCTTTTTTTAAACATTTTAACTACTTATAAGACTTTTTAAAAATAATAAATAGTTATTGCTAATTGAAAATACAAATTAATTAAATTTATATAAAAAAAATAAGTTTACATTATGTCTAATAATTTTTTTTTTAAAACTGTTTACTGTAGTAAGCATTTTTTTTACAAATTACATTTCAAATAGTTTACACGGACATTTTTTTAATATGTATTTAACTGTTTCAATTTTAATTATGAGTTTAAATGATAATTGAAGTTTCATTTATTTATAAAATCGAAACTTTTATATTTATATTTATATTTATATATTATTATTTTTATATATTACTATTTTTATATATTATTATTTTTATATATTATTATTTTTATATATTATTATTTTTATATATTATTATTTTTATATTTATATATTACTATTTTTATATTTATATATTATTATTTTTATATTTATATGTTATTTTTTATATTTATATATTATTATTTATATTTAAATATTATTATTTTTATATTTATATATTATTATTTTTATATTTATATTATTATTTTTATATTTATATAATTATTATATTAACATATTTTTCAAACCACCCTATTAGAACATTTATCAAACATTCCGCCAATACCTCTTCACATGGATATTAATTCAGCCAAGTGCTAAAATACATATTCCACTAAACTCCGATAAATATCGCCACTGAGCTACCCTTCTCTCCACGGCATTCTAAATGATAAAGATTACCATAAAAATGAAATAATTGCCAGCTAGTGTTATTAATCAGGATGGTTTCCACGAACATTCTCCTTAGGATTATTTCAATCGAACGTTCTTACTGTTATGAGTAACTATTTTCACGTGACCAGTTGCTAGGGTAGACGCACGCAAAGGCTTTTGCGTGATTTCTTTGATTACAACTAGTTCAAGGGGTATTGTAGTTCAATTTAGAAAACATGTATTTGTGCAACCGACAAACATAAAGTATGGATTTTTTTTGCATGGAATGCAAAATAAAATTATTAATAATAAACTTATTAGGCATGTTTTATGTATGATTATTACCATTATGTTGATGTCAATATGTTAAAATTGTCCGTAACATATTACATTGGGAATGACGTGATGTTTTTGAATCATTAGTATTCATTTTTGAATGAATATTACCTGAGGAATAGAGATGAGTTTAGAATATTTTGTAAAAACAGTCATTTATAAGACAGTTTAAATATAATTACAGTATCGATCATTTTCTAGCTAGAACGATTTAGGATTTGACACTTTGTTTTTCAAAAGTATGAATATATATTTTTTTAGTATTGAAATTGCTGATGTTGTCGTAAATAAAGTGCAGATTGCTATTCTAAAAGATGTTATTGTATTACATATTAGTTATACATTATTATATTCAATATACAACTTTAATGAAATATTATGTGTTAAACTTAAACAAAATTGATTAAAATATGTGGCATAAGAATTTTTTAATTTTTAATAAAGTTTGTCACCAATTGGTTTAATAACACAAACTATTTTATTTTTGAATAGAAAAAATAGAATTTAAAGAAATATATATTTTTATAAGTATAGAGTTGGCAAGTATCTATGCAGATTTATGAATATCTTTTTTAAAAGTTGTTTAAGAATCAGCTTTACAAGTAGCTGGTTCACCCGGACTTCGTATGGATCGCTACGACCAAATACGTTGTTTAAAAACCTTTTTTTTTTTAAATATTTTGATACTCTAAAATTATTTTTCATCTTGAATCGTTAGTTTGACGCTGCAAAAAAATTTATATAAAATATAAAATTGCAAAATAGTTCATTGATTTTTAAAAAAAAAATATAAGTAAGGAGATCTATATAAAAAGTAAAAAAAAGAATGTTAATAATAGCAATAAAACTGACTTCCATTTGAATGCATTTCAAAAACTAATTCAAGTCAGTTTCAAGTTTGTTTTTAGGAAAAAAAATACCCATTTAATTTATAGATTTGTTGGTGCTGATTAAAAAATCCCTTAAAAATAATTTTTTTTAAGAAAACTATTGACATCCTCAAATTCAAAATTTCAAAACAACATCATTTGAAATCCATACACTAAAAGTAACGGATACTGAATATTTGTCGCAATCGGTAATAAAGTTAAATGGGAAGCAGTAACGGTCTCCCACGTAAATACAACCGAGCCGATTTCAACAAAAAACAGCGAAATAGGCAGCACTAAAACACATAACGAAACACCCGCGAGCGAAATACGCTTCAATTACTGTCGTATCGATTTGAGACTTGACATTGAAACGATCAGAAAAATAATTTTTATTTATATATCTTGACAGTGTTCTTGGAAACAGAAGATTATCAGTAATGTCCATAGCGTCGAATGTAAGAAGAAATTCACGTGGGGATTTTACAAAATTCTGTAAATGGCTTAGATTCTTTGCATAGCAGTAAATCCTTATGCGTAAGCTCCATGATCATATATATTTCTTTTTTTTTTATCTTTAATCAAGGGTGTACGATTCAGAATTTGGCGTGGAAGTTTTATTTAAATCACAAGAAAATAAATTTAGATTTATCAGCTTGGGTGATAGGGATAAATAATAGTAATCTTTGTAAGATTAGGAAGTAAAATAAATATCTCGTATGTTTTTTTTTATGTTTCGGAATTTTCCGATTTAAAAATCTGCTAAAACAAATGCAACACAACTAGCTGGTTTAAAATGAATGAGTTTAGCTCGCATTGAAGTATATATAATTTTGTTTAACTAGATTTTGTTTTTAATTTAGTTTAAATATTCTTTGCATTTATTTTAAAATTGCACAAAAAAAAACATTAAAAAGAAAGTTGGTTCTTTCAAAATGCTTCTACTAACGTTGTAATCAATAACCTTTCCGTTTGTATACCTATCTCTCCCTCTGGTGGAAATACCGTGACGTCATAGCTCATTTCCTAGAAACCGTCAGAGGATCAAAATATTTTGGCCACTCAAGCATATATGATTAATTTCCCATTTCTATTAATGAAATTAACAAACACAAACAACTTTGTTCAATAAAGATTACCTTTAAATATAGGACTGTCGACTTCGTTTCTGACGCGCTTACATTAATGTTGTTTATATTGTTCAAAGATCTTTCGAGGAGATAAAACTTTAGATTAACGTAAACAGTGGGCTTTCAGCTTTTTCTAGTTGTTCTGATTATTTCAGTTCCAGTATGAGTCAATATTTGCTTTCAAGTGTTAGTCTTTAGTAAATATATGCTTCAAATATTAGTCTTTCGGAATATATAAAAGGACTTAAAAATACAGATTTAAATGAATCTCGTTTAATCGTTGAATAATTACGTAATGACACAGATAAATAGGCGAAGGTAGTATACTAAAATACTAAATACTAAATATCGTAATCCCCCAGTTTTTGTTTTATAACCAGCAATAGTGTGCAATGAAATAAAATATAAAAAAATGAAAACGTTAAGCAATATATGTGCACACAAATATTCTTTTAAAATTGTCTCCTTTATAGGAAGAAAACACACTGTTAAAAAATGTACTTAAAATAAGTAAAATGTACTCATTTTTGAGTACATTCGGTGCTTATCATTGCTCCGAATTCAAAAGTTTTAATTTTGAAAAAGACTACATGTCTCAAGAATCAATACAATGAATAAAAAATAAGTAGATTCTATCCTACATAGGCTGCCTTAATAATCACTTTCAATAGATATTGACAATTGCCATTAATACATATCTGGAATCGAACCCATATCTTCAGTTACCGTAGTCCAGAGTCTTATCCGATAAACTCTCAGGGCAACTTATAGAAGTTATAAACAGAAGAATTTTAAAAAAGCGTGCCAAAAGAATGCAATCAATTTAAGCAATCGACATCAAATAATGTGGAAAACCATCTTATGGACAACTATTTTAAGTTTGTCAGGTCGCTTTGTTAATATGGCTTAAACAGAAGCTAATATTAGAAATATTAAATGCTCATTTTTGAGAAAGTATGGTTATTTAAATTTAAGTACGTCATCGTTCATTTACGATGCAATTGTACTCAAAGAAAAGCGATGTAGAATCAGTTACTCATTTTTAAGTACATGTTTTGTACAGTGTATGTAAAACTGTAGTGTGGTTTTAAGTAATTTAAGATAGCGTATCTAGTATCTTAAAACACAAAACGTATTTTATGAATAATTTGAAATAAATAAGTGAATAACTAAATCAAATTGAATATTCTTACGGTCCATTTAAGTATCAAACTCAAGCAAAATATTTATTCCTATATATACTTATCTTACTTCTTAGTTTATTCCATAAAGTATAAGTTTTAAAAATGATTTAAAGCAACACTGTTTACAAACATTTAGACATTCTGCTTTCGACGTATGATAAAATATACAGGTTCCTACCTACAACGACAAGAAAAGCCGTTTGCGAGACCATTCAATACAAGTTAACATTTATAAATTTAAAGATCGCTCTTCCGATTCAAACTTTACATTTGGAAAAAAGAACGCAGCTTCAGAATCCGTGGAATAGTTTTCTTATGCAGCACATTGTTCTAAGAGTTTCGGCGCAGCGAGAATTGTGCCAAAAAGCTCAGTTTTTGAGAAACATGAAACGAATCTAATGCACCTGTTTAGATGATGAAAGTCTGTTTTTCAGATTACATATTCGCATTTACTTGAAAAATATCAAACAGCTGAGGAAGTGATACGTTTTTTTTTTGGATTGTTGGAATGCGTAGTAGTGAGAAGAAGCGATGAAAGATGTCTCAACGGCAGTTTTATTTTATTTTTAAAGTGTGCTTCTCCATTTTGGGGAAGACGAAATACATTCTCCCTGCTGTACTTATAACTCATAACAGCGTGATCTAGTGTTTTTGTTAGCGGAAGATAAAACAAAAATTGAAGTATTAAAAATGTAAGGGTAAATCTTCGAATCTTCAAAAGCAGAAGCTACTAAATGATATTTTTTATAGCGAGTGGAACATGCAAATTTTAGAAATTCTAAAAAATATGTTTTTTTCGTAATATTTCAAAAAAGCAGATATTTAAAGAAATATGTATCATTCAATTTAATATTAGATTTTTACAGCTGCGGTAAGCTATAGATAGGCAGTTGTTTCTGTACATTAAAATATAATAATTAATGATGCAATGAATTTTTGTGGTTGTAAAGAAAAATATCAAGAAATTATTGTTTTGGGTTTTTTTATTTCTAAATTAAAAAAAGTTATTTAAATCTTATTAGTAAATATTATGTTGTGAATTTATCAAGATCTGTAAGTAAAATTCATTTATAATTCTATTCTACACACCATCAACTTTTCTTGAATTTATTTCATTTACAAGTATGAATGATTTTGTAAAAAAGTTAATGACAGTTAAGAAAAGTTATGACATCCAAAAATATAATAGCGCATTACAGAAAGCAATTTAATAGTAGTCAATCACAAATTAATTAATAAAATTTTTGTTTATGTAGTAGTTGGAATAGTTTAGTAAAGTTTTAATAAAGGTTTTCATTTACTTAAACATTCCACTTGACTTCTTTGTTTTAATTTTAATTTCTCATAAAATTACTTTATCATTAACTTTAAATATAATATTTGCAATTACAAATGAACCAAACTAAAATATTACGGGATTTTCTATGCAATAACTTTAAAATTAATTTTAATGTTTTTGTTTAATTGATTTATTTATGGTAATCAATTGAGTTTTATGCAGAATAAAGTTATATTTCGCATTTCATAAGTATTTTTTTTATTTATAAAGTTGTATTCTTAAATATATATTTAATTTTTAAATATATTTAATTTTTTACATATTTAATTTTTTATATATTTAATTTTTATATAGATAATTACAATTTCAAAAAAACATTTACATTATTAAATAAATATTTAAAATTTTAAATAGAATAAAAACCGTTTTAAAAAATGTATATACTGTCACATTATTGAATTACCATTAGTTAAAGAAATTAACTAAGTAGTTTAAGAAAGTATTAGTAACTTTCTTTCACAAAAAATAAAAATGAGTTCGTCCAAAAATTTAGTGCTGGTGTTAAATTGTCTAATTGAACGCAGCTTGTATTTGCTGCTGAACTCTCTGAATGTTTCAAGTTACTTTCGTAGTTATATGCTTTAATTTATTGACTTTTTATTTAATTTAAAAATCCTACACAATATTTGAAAAAAATGAAATATCTATTTATATTTTTAAATATCTACTTATATTTTTAAATAGCTATTTATATTTTTAAATATCTATTTATATTTTTAAATATCTTTTATATTTTTAAATATCTATTTATATTTTTAAATATCTATTTATATTTTTAAATATATATTTATATTTTTAAATATCTATTTATATTTTTAAATATCTATTTATATTTTTAAATATCTATTTATATTTTTAAATATCTATTTATATTTTTAAATAGCTATTTATATTTTTAAATAGCTATTTATATTTTTAAATATCTATTTATATTTTTAAATATCTATTTATATTTTTAAATATCTATTTATATTTTTAAATATCTATTTATATTTTTAAATATCTATTTATATTTTTAAATATCTATTTATATTTTTAAATATCTATTTATATTTTTAAATATCTATTTATATTTTTAAATATATATTTATATTTTTAAATATATAATTATATTTTTAATTATCTATTTATATTTTTAATTATCTATTTATATTTTTAAATATCTATTTATATTTTTAAATATCTATTTATATATTTAAATATCTATTTATATGTTTAAATATATATTTATATTTTTAAATATATATTTATATTTTTAAATATCTATTTATATTTTTAAATATCTATTTATATTTTTAAATATCTATTTATATTTTTAAATATCTATTTTAAATTTTAAACATATATTTTTGTTAAGTATAGTGTAGGATTCTGAAAATAAAAAAAAGTCAACAATTTAAAGCATCTAATTACGAAGGTAACTTGAAACAATTAGAGAGTTCATTAGAAAATACATGTTGCGTCCAATTATCCCAATCACCAGCACTAAATTTTTGAACAAACTCATTCTTATTTTTTTGTGAAAGAAAGTTACTAAGACATTTCTTTAACTAATGGTAATTTAATAATTTGACAGTATATAACATTATTTAAAAAAAATTCCAAACGGAATTAATGTTTGCTTATAAAATAAGACTTATTAATTATATTTCGAAGCAAATTAGATTTATAAATATATTTTATATTTTTATAGTATGTTTCTAAATAATAATTAATTTTTGAATTGCTAAATTAAAAATGCTCCGAAAATTAAAAAAAATCTGGAGGTGGTTTGCTAACAAAATAAAATAGACTTATGCTGATACATTAAGATAATGAGTAAATGGTAATTTTAACCGATAAGATATATCAACAGCATAATTAATCTTAAATATTATTTATTAAGTTTTTATAAAGGATATTGCCAAGTAACTTTACTATAAAATGTATTGTAACTACATTGTATTGTTAGAGTAAACTAACTTAAAAATATACTTTCATTATAAGTTAACGATAAATTATATTTAATATTAATAATGCAGTACAGTTTTTACGAAATATCATATACCTCAATCAGGCTTTAATGAGATTACATATTGGCTAAAACAAACATAAAATCCCAACCCCAAACAAATTAAATGGAGATTTTACATTTAAAGATGTAAACTATGTCTAAACATTTGCGTAAACAATTTAATACAATTTATCCTTTTTAAACATTTAAATATATTTACATGAAATGTGAAGTGTTTTGACAAATTCAAGGATTTACATAATACACGGATAATTTGTCTTTCAATGGATAATTTGTCTTTCAATGTCTTTCAATTTGGTTAATAGGGTGTTGCTTGCTAAAACCGCATGAAACGGAAGTATGTAGTGCGCTTGTGAAAATGGCATTTAACAGTAAAGCAATCGTATGCGTTTTGTTTATTGAGCGTAAATGCTAAAATTTGGCCCGGCAGAGATTCGAACTCTCGTTCAATACGTCCACACTGGTGGGAGGTTGCTTACGATTATCGGTCATTATGTCTTATGTGAAAGACGAATGTTAACCTACACAACAAAATTTAAATTTAATAAAAGGAAAAACTTGTGGGTTAAGGATTTGTTTTTATTCAAAGAATTTTAACTAAATAACAAGAGGATTATCAAAGTTTTTGATTTTTTTTTAAAAGATAAAACTTTTTAATCAAGTATATCTTTTTCAAGGGACTATCACGTACTTTTAATTTTTACTGTTTATGCCCCGGGTGGGATTCGACCTTTTCCTGTATGTCCCAGCTCTTTTGGGTGGTCACTTAAGTATCTCGGCTATAATGTCTTCGAGGGAAAAAGGAATGTTAATAACCCGTAACAAGATTTAAACACGATAGCATCACGTTAAACTGAACGTTGAAGAGCAAAAGAGTGACTTAACAGGAAAATATTAACTCGAAATATTTTCTGTTGTGAATTTTCACATGACGTTAATAATTAAATAAAAATATTACCATATGGATTATGGAAATAATCTGTTTAATTTGTTTAAGACAAACTAGAATTACTCAAAATAGCTAGAGTTATAAAATAGTATTCCATTAAATAGTATTTAAAGCGCATAAAACGACCAGGAACCAATATTCAAATGTTCTAAATAAAATTCTTTCTGAATTGCCGTGTATTTAAATGGTTATAATAGCCATCAAATATGTTACTAAACTTATAAGATAAACTCAATATTTCGCGAAATCGTACAACCAATCAGAGTTCATTAAACGCTTTCATATTCTACACAATCGAAAACCGTTAACCGGTTTTCCACATTATTTGGTGTCGATTGCTTAAATGAAAACTGATTTAATACAATTCAATTATCTTACTTAACATTCTTTTGGCACACAGTTTTAAAAAAAATTATGTTTATTACTTATTCACGTCGCTCTGGTAGCTTAAATGATAAGGTTCTGGACAGCAGTGCCTGCAGATTGGGTTCGATTCCCAGTAAGTCTTAGTTGTAATTTTCGATTTTTATAGAAAGTGATTTATGAAGGCAGCCTATGTAGGCTAGCATCTGATATTTTTATTCATTTTTAAAAATTAAACTCATTTTTAGTACATGTCTTTCTCAAAATTGAAACTTGGGCATTCGGAGCATTGATAAGCATTGAATATATTCAAAAATGAGTACATTCTTATTTTAGAATACCTATTTTTAACATTGTAGAATATGGCCAGTGCTCGAAATTTCTATTTATTCAATAGAAACATCTTATTCACGTCTAATGTATTTTTCACATCTTAAACCAAGATACATATACCGTAGTACACATTCATGAGAGCCTAAAGGATGTAACCGCACTCGAACTATATTTGGTGCTAAATCGGTTACATATAAGAAAAAAATATTGAACATTTTGTATCATTAGTACTTTCCAATACATCCTATGATGTTTTTTATCCTTGACATTAGTGTAAACTGGAGAGTCGCCAATTTTTAGAAGGTTTTAATCTCGCCAAAAAAGGTTGTTCACCCATAAATGTCATCTCGTTGTCCCCTTTAATTCGTATTTTACGTGCAAGTTCGGATAAAGACAGATTGATGTATTTCTTTAAAAATCAATACCGTGTATTATATTTAAATGCACAATAACATAATTATATCCTGAATATAATTAAAATATGCATATGAAGCATACATCCAAATACGAGTATATACTTGCATACTTAAGCTTTTCAATTTTAATAAAAGATAAATATTATTTATAAAAAAAAAATACTCACTGCTAGCTGCATAAATGCTACTCTGTTAAAATTAGGTACTTGAAAATTTTGAAATGCTTGCTTTCATATGCTGTGTTTATAAACACCGAAAATTGCAACTAAGTCTTACCGGAAATTGAACCCAGATCCTAAGCACCGCAGTCCAGTGTCGTATGCGTTAAACTACCAGTTCCATTAAGAAGTACAAACAGAAGAAATGTTAAAAAATTGTGCTAAAAATTGAACGTAAGGTTGATATAACTTAGTTTCTATTTCAGCAATCGACATAAAATAATATCTAAAACCATCTTCCGAACTACTATTTTAAATTTTACCAAGTTACATTAAGAACGCTTTAACAGAAGCTGGGATTAGAAATATTAAATTACAAGTTAATTTTTAAAAAATTTACGGTTACTTGCTTTAGTGTAGGCATATGCACGTTTACGATACATTTATATAAAAAAACGAGTTGGTTAGATACTCATTTTTAAGTACCCTTTTTTCAGTGAAGCTGCATAATATATCCTACTTGTCGTAGGTGTCCAATCTTAGTCCGTATGGGTAAAGTTATATGAATAAGGACTCTTGATTTTGAGTTTACTAGACCGTACCCGTAAATTTTAAAAGAAAAAAATTACTCATTTTAAACATATTAAGAAAATTTCAAACCACAAATTAAACTTCAAAACTGAGACTAATTTTACAATTTACTATAATAAATATATTCATATCAAGACATACAAGTTAACTTTTGAGGTTTTATAAGTTTTATTATTATTATATTCTTCGTATTAAATTCTTGTGAAAGTATTTAAAAAAATAAGCTTTTGAATAAACTTATAAAACATGACATAAATCCTGGTCCAGCTTTAAAAATAGTTAAAATATTCCCTTAACAATTAAATCGGGATAGCATGTATTTTCCATAGATATACCAACATGAGTTATCCCTGGTTAGTTAAGTGGTTATCTGCATTTTTACAAATTAATTTTTTTATATGTATAAATCATGTACTAAATAATTAAATATAGTTTGGATAAAAAAAAGGTTAGCGGCATTTCTGTGGTTATTTTTTTAATCATCCAAAATTCATGTATCCAAGATGCACTTGTAATTTTTTTGTAACAATGATAAAGTCATAAAAACTTAATTCGTTAATTGAGTTTTTATGATATGAGAGCAATGAAAATATTTTTCCTCTAAGTTCATCAATTGTGATTATATATCACACATGTCATGTTTTTTTTTATTCAATAAATAGAAAAATTTACTAAGAATGTTTTTAAGTTGAATTGCATACTCTGATTACACTATCGAATTTATAAATAAGAATTAAAAAAAATAATTTTATTCATTTTAGCAAAAATGTTATATAAAAATATACGTATTGTTCCGATCATAATAATAATTTAAATCAGAAAACAAAGGGACAGAAACTGAGAGTATTACAACTGTAAAACATTTTAGGTTTATGATATACCAAAATACTTGAAAATATCCTTCATTTTCTAAATAAAACTAAAAAGATAATTTTAACGTTGAAATTATTACAAAAGCTATTTCATCCACCAAAAAATTCACTCTATTTTACTGCTTTTGGACTTTCCTTATTTTTTGGTTAAAACGATAATACTTTTCAACGGTACTTTACGCAGATGTTAGTAATGGCCTTTAAAATACATTGTTCCTCTTTTACACCCTATTATTTTAAGTAAAAAAGAACCATTTTCTGGATTGTACAACGAAAAATTTCCTTTTTATTTACGATATACAGGAAGTATCACATGTTAACAATACCAAGTGCCCCTACTCTATAAAATACAGAATTAATGAATTTTGGGTTATTTTGTGTAGCCATTGTGCTTTAGAATTGCACTTAGTTTCAAACAAGCGTTATGTTTCTCCAAATTGCAGAAATGCCGATAATAGCATACAGTAATAATATTTAACTTTGAGTTCTAATATAATACTTCTACGTATATTATTGATTAATATTAGAATCCTCAACAATATAATTGATTGAATTATGAACAACCGAAGAAATTGATTTTGGAATATATTTAACGTATTTTAGAATTTGTTTTGGTACTTTTTTATGCAAATAAGTTTCTGAAGTAATTTATAAATATGTGAATTTTATTATAATATGTTAATCATTATCGTAAAACATTCTTAACTTTTTTTTGCAAATTAAATGTTATATGTTTGTTTTGTTAAAAAAATTTAGTTAACTGCATTTCATTGGCAAAAAAAATTCCAATATATTAATGCTAAATTATTTATAATTTTGTAATTGTTTTCCCAAAGAAGAAAACTGCAATTGTATTAAATTATTGAACCCAGATATAGAGCAATGTTATTAGATTTATTTACGAAGATGTATCTGTCTCAAGAAAATTGATTTTGAATACCAAACTGTTTAATATCTCAAAAATCTAGGTGACCGTAGTTCGTTGAAGTCATTCAAATTATTAAAGAAACAAAAAATCAAAATACACGAAACTACAAAGAAGATAACAAATAATAGTTACAGTTCGTTCTCGTGCGTTCTATCAAACTTTGAAAACCCCATCAAGCTGTTACACAAAACACAGTGATACAGGAACTCCTATGCGAGCTAATGTTCAGGTAAAATACATTCAGGGTCGTTTAGGAAAAGTCGGAAAAAATATTAGTTTTCTGAATACTCTTCGCAATACATTCCCAGTAACGGCAACAGTGAAAGGTGAATACCTAGTGCTGTTTATCTACGAATTCTATCAAATGGGTGACATTTTAATAAATTGTAGGAACAATATACTTGGTGATAAAGTTTTCTAGGATTTATGAAACTGTTAGATTTAAATTTCAGAGCGTAGCCTGATTTGTGATTGATATAATAAAAATTAACCTTCCGAGTATGTAAAATAGATTTTTAAACTTCTGATTCCATTCAAAACGATATACTTATGCGAAACAAAAAAAACCTATGCGACACATTAAAAACGATTGTTTTTTAAAAAATGACTTAGTTTTACGACGAAACACACAATAATATGTGAAGGTGAAATATTACAGAGAAAACTAATAAGACACGTTTGCAAATATTTAAATAAAATAAGTCATATTTTCATGTAATTTGTTTCTTTAATTCCAATGCATGATTTTTATTACTTAATTAATGACTATTAATGACGATTAATAATTATTAATCATATAATACATACTTTTTCAGAAAGACTTTCAATGTCACAAATTAATTAAAATATATTTATTTTAATAAGTTTAATATTTTCTTTAATATTTAAACATAAAATGAAACAAGCATGAATTTATAAAGACAAAAAGTCTTAGAATGAACTCAGCAATTAAATATTAAAGATTGTTTTCTAAAGTTAAATGAAAACTAAGTCGTTTGGGTTTAAGCTCAAATGATTTTCTTAATTCCACATAAAATGTGGTTTAATGACTTACTTAACGAATTCGAAATAACTTATTAAATTAATTACTTTTCAAATGAAAACATTCACTTTAAACGCACGTTTTACTTACAAACTTCAATGCAGGAACTGCGTGTTCCAAGTTAACAATTTAAATAAAAATATGACTCTGCATTTCCGCAGGTATTCAGAAAACTTTATTATGTTTGAAGAGAAACGCGTCAAACTGATACGCAAGTTTATTTCACGCAAATGAAAGAAACTCTTTCATTAACATAAATTTAAATTAGATTTAGGATTTACTCCCATTAATTAGAAGTAATTCTAATTCTCCCGCTGCCACCAAAATAAATACGGAGTGAATTTAAGTCCTTATGAATATTTTCTTAGGAAAGTTTTACTTTTAAGCAATATTTAATTAGAAAGTAACTCAGTATCGAAAAGTTTTAGTACCCATTACATCAAAGTAAACGATTCCCTGAGTACATTTCCTTGAAATGTACCCCAAAAAAGAACAACACATTTAATCATTTCATAGTTTCCATATTTACATAAATTTCTTATTATTACAGCTTCCAAATATTTCTCCCGTGTCTGAATATTCGTTGTTATTTCTTCTTATTTGCATAAGCTTGGATGCGTTTGAATGATTTACCGAAACCTTCCGTGCAGCGAAAAAAAAAAGAAGCAACTAAGAAACCCGAATGATTAATTTGTTGTTCTTGTCTTGAGGACTGATTCAATTTTAATTAAATTCGTTTCCAGCCGATTGCAGAGACGTTTTGATACCGGCTTTTCCGTACTCTGCCATCTGCTACAATAGGAAAAAAAAGATGTACCAAAATTAGAAATCACTTATTCCCACAAATTGATTTCAAGTAGGAATTTCTCGTTTGTTTGCTATTCTATGAAAGCTAGAAAATTACTTTTATGATTCGCGCAGAATGGTTTAGAGAGCTATTATTTATAAGTTAATTGATTTTAATGAAGGACATAAAATTTCAAACATTTGGAGCGAAATAAATGCGTTTTTTGATAATAATGTTTTGCTAAGTATTTTTATAGCTATAAACGTAAGAAAAAAAGAGTTAGGTAAAAACAATATAAAACTGTCTGGCTTTAAACATAGTACAACTAAATTTTGTTTTTCTTATTATGCTATATGCATTATTGTATTTATGTTGATATATGCAACATATATCAACTAACATAATTAACGTTTATAACGAATTAACGAAAATAAACATAATTATCGTTTTCGTATTTTTATGTTCTACCAACTACTTGAAAGTTTGTATATTTAAAAATGTTATTAGAAAATAAGATTTTTATTATTTAGATAATTTAATTATAAACATTAACATTATATTATGAATTAGATTATTATTAATTTATTAGATTGTTATTATTGTATTATTTAATTAGAAATATTAACATTGAATATGAATGTTATTATTAATTCATTGGATTATTAGTAAAAGTAAAGCACATTTATAATAATTAAAAATAATATTATTATTGTGTCAGTAATTGTAAAAAAGATAATTTCTTAGAAAAATCTATTTCAGTAGTTATATCTAAACATAGAATAATAGTGTTAAGCTTACATATTTTTGAAAACTTGTCTCGTGGTCAGACTTCTGAAACAAGTGTTTTCCTTGCATAAGTTCATCAAGTTAGTAAGGTAGTCACTTGACTATGGTGTCAATTATTATAGGAATAAAAATCCAAATCCAGTCGATTTGAGTTTGCAGAAATAAAAGTTTTTGTGCAGTAGATATACAGAAGATAATAATGCATTATAAATTATTATTAATGAGATTAACACATTTACTTAATTTTTAGGAATGATTCCTAAAAATATAAATACAACTTAATTACCCTATGTTGTTGTTTTTATTTTAACACGATTAAAAGAAAAAAACAGATAAAAAAATCATAAAACTTGATTTTCGCATTAAAATATTGGTACAGCCGCATAACAATAGTACATGAATAAAATATATGTACTATTTTAACCGCGCCTTCGTAAAAATAATAAATACGATCTCTTAAGTGTTTAAAAAATATAAAACACATTATTATAATAGTAAACTCTCATTAAAAATACAATAAAACACATTATTCTAACATCATAATAAAACACTTTATATTCTCTCCCAAAATAATCTCGATCGATAGATGCAGAAAAAAAGCCACAGACATTGAGACTAAACAATCAAGGAAACATCACAATGCGTGCTCTTCGCCATAAAGAATATTAGATAAAAACCTCAAGTGTTCTGCCGCTTAATGGTAAAAAAAAAAATCTAAATATCCTAGAATTCATGCGATAAAAGAGCGTTTATGTCTGGAGGGTCGAAAAGTGATATTTTGAGAACTTTTTGAGTAAACTATCAATTTAATGTTTGCTAAACGATACAGATAAAAAATCTAAAAAGGGGGGGAAAGGAGTAAAAAACAGAAATAAAAGCTACATGACAAAATGACCGCCGGCTTACCCATCTCAATTTCGGGACCAAAGTTCTCCTACTCGTTGTGTGAAGTGTAAATTTTTGGAAACTTTAAGCAGCGATGCTTGAACTTGTAACAATCACTTTAAGAAGCAGAAAATAAGTGTAGCCTGAAGGCATGATATTAAATAAAGGGATGTGTACTTAAAGAAGGGGATGGTGTATCCATGGTATTTAGAAGTCTTATCACTATTGTGGACTTACGAAACGCTCCCATTGTGGGTTGTAAAGTATTATATCCGTAAGGAATAAACACATTTCTATTGATTACATAAAGGGGCTTGTATTATTTGTTTATTTGTGGATTATTTATGTGTATACTGAGCACATATTAATACCATTGATGTTGATTATGTTATTGTCGGATTGTTGTGAATGATCATTTTGACGTGAATAATACGTTTTTAAAATCGGCCGGTAAAAAATGGGCAGAAACTTGCGAAACACAAAAAGTGTTGATATCTCAAAACCCTATAACCCCATGCGGAATCAGTATATAGCAATAAATTGCCTATTATTTAGAGAAAAATAGGACGCCTCGAACACGTACACTTTCCGGTATGACATTTGTACCTCGTCGTGGCGGGAAATTAATCATATTTCGGGCATACTCTGGCCTGTTTGACCGCTGTAACTTCAGGTCTAATCGACAGGTTTCAGCAAGTGAGTGCTTAAATTGAAAATAATGACGTGTTTTACAATCTCATTTCACTTGTTGAGAGTTTCAGTCATTTGTGTAGAGTGGAAACTGACGATTTGTCGAAAATTTCTCTGCGAATCCAAAATATAAAGCTAAAGTAAATTTCATAACAAGTTAACAAGAAACATACACAAGTTGAAAGAACAGTTCAATATGAACAAAATGAAGACAACAAGTCTAATCATATAGCAAGTGCGAGAAGATCTAGACCTTATCGAAGGCGATAAAAAAATCAGGCCGAGCAGGTGTGTGTACAATGTACCCACGAACTATATTTTACGTACAAGGGTGACTGTGACAACCGAATTTTTTTTCAAATTGGTTTTGGTTAGTTTTTAAACGTAATTTTTGACAAATAGTGTTTAATACTCGAATAAAGACTCTACTTGGATTTTGCAGTGAAAAATATGTGGTAAGAAACTAATGCAAATTAAACAGTATAAATAAACACAAAATAAACAGTATAAATAAACACAAAATAAACAGTATAAATAAACACAAAATAAACAGTATAAATAAACACAAATTAAACAGTATAAATAAACACAAAATAAGCAGTATCAATAAACACAAAATAAACAGTATAAATAAACACAAAATAAACAGTATAAATAAACAGTATAAATAAACACAAAATAAAGAGTATAAATAAACACAAAATAAACAGTATAAATAAACACAAAATAAACAAACGATGTATGGACATTTACAGGAAACATTCAAGTAGGACGTGCTAACGAACTGTTGCAGTACTTAATTTAAAACTATTTTATAGAAATTAGTTAACGAATTTGAATATTTAGTGACGTTGAGTGTAAGGAAGGGTCGATATATTAATTTTAGTTTGTAATAAAAAATATACTTTAAATTAGAAATAGTTTAATATCAGAGTTCAAACCGTCATTTAACCGTGGTTCAAAACTACAATGAAATGAATCCAAGTTTCCCTTGGAAATAGACCCTAAACCGTCATATTGCCGGTATGTGTAGCTTTATTGCAATATTAGTCTGTTGAAAGAATGTGTTGTTAAATATAAATTGTAATGGTAGACCAGCTATCATATCTTTAAACGTAGCAAAGTCAAATAAATGGAACATATGTTATGTTTAAAACACTCTTCAAAATATTTTCTTTAAAAACACTGCAACAAGAATAACTTCCATACATAAATAAAACACATTTCTTTCTCTGGAGTTCTGATTCTCCGATATGTCTGTCATTTAAGGCTTACAGCTTTAAGCAGAATAGTTTGGAACAGAACATCTGGAAACTATTTGAAGTTGTTCTTGTTTTACCATATGAAGCATTTGTTGGTTTATTTATGTCGGATAGAATTATTCTCATTTTCTGTAGTATTTTATATAGTATAAGTTAAAGTATATGTCTTATTAGAATAAAATGGAATTTCGACTAAAGGAATTTTGAAGTGTTATATACAACTACGTTTACATAATTAAGTTAGTTTAAATAAAAATATCAGGGCTTTTTTCAACCAATAAAACAGAAAATCGGAATATCATGGTAATACTTTTGTAATTGTTTAATACATTATTGTAATGTCTAATAATTATTTGTATTTGAACTAGGATCTTCAAAACGATTAATTATGGTGCACTTCCTAAAAATTACATTAAGGGTGTATGGGACACATTATCATGAAAAATATTGTATTGCTTTAAAAAATAGTTCCTTTTATTTTTAGTCGAACGACAACAAAATTATATTTCTACGAAAAGTACAATTAATTATTTATTCCAATCAATATTAAGTTTGGGACAACAAAATTGCCTAAATACGTAAGTTTGAACTCATTTTTCTTAGTGATGACTTTCTTCATGTTTGATCAAGTTTTTACTGATATAAGTTCAGATAAATTTGATGAAACGGATGTTTTCCTACAGTGTATTTTTAAACATATTACTTTAATTTGTCTTTAGGGATTAGTTATATATAGTTTATATATTTTAGTACATTTTTAAAAATAGTTCGACCAGTGAAATGAGTGACTATTTTTTCAAATATTTGTCACAAAATTCTTTTGCAAATAACAACATTCTATAAATACAGTTTGTTAAACACATTTTTTGTTTATAAAAAGTCAAAAATATAGTTTTTCAGAAAATATTTTTTTGACTTATATCAAAATAAAATGCCACTTTTTTGAAATAGTGTTTATAGTGTTTTCATGGTTGACCATGTGGTTAAGTCAATACGCTTTTCACACATGCAGACAAAAATTGCATGTGCAAAATTAAACAAAAAAAAGTTAAATGTGTCCTACAAACCCTTTTAATTGTAGATCAAATACTTATTGATTATTTACAAAGCCTTCAACTCATTTATGAATGGTTAATTTTAAGTCAGGATAAATTCATTAAACTGGCAAACAAATATTTTATACTGATATAGCATAAATTATCTGTCTTTTTCTGTAAAATATTAAACCAGCTTTTTTTCGGGGATTCGTGAAACTGCTATATGTCAGACAAAAGATTTTTCAACGTATTAAGTCAGCGCATTCGCGCCTTAGCTGTCACTTTGAGGAGGTGAATGTTCAATATCCATTGTGAAGTCTGTATATTGCTTTATAATGGATACATGTCATTATAAATGAATGGGAAATTAACTTTTTGAAATTTTCGAGTGGATAACACAGGGGTAACATTTTCCATTTCTGTATATGAAACAAATAAAAGTCATTTTTTAAATTTTATAGCTCCGGCATATTTTGAGGGAAAGGGCTTTTAATTATATTATCTTTGTCATGTCTGGGAACGTGCAATAGTATTTTTACATGCATCTATGTCTAAAATATACCCGATCACACAAAATAAACTCACTACAAAACTAACTTTTACAGCTACTTCAAGATAAAAGATTTTTTTTGGAAGAATAGCTGATGAATATATTCATCGATAAAGACCAATATATGCATTGGTAGGGGAACAAAACGGACATCAGTCATCCAGCTTACTTCTTCATAGTGGCCACTTACCACTGAAAAGACTGCAACAGCAACACCCCTTCCCCGTAAAATAAGCAGTTAGAGCGAATCCACTTTCGTAATATGTAAATTTCTCAAAGAAAGTGATAAATTAAATTCTCCAGTTGAAAATTTCTTCCCGTGGAGAGTTTTCCCAACTCGAAGAAGAAAAATGTTCATGGCATCTTCCATTCTCCGGGAGTAAAGTGTACGAAAACCCCCGATATCTCCCGAAGAAACGCCTTGTAAAGAAATGAAGTTTTCTACCCGGATTGCAAGTGAAACTTGTTCTCCTGTTTTATTCCCTGTTTCATCAAGGAGTCAATCCGGCTCGAGATTTGAATTGACAGCACGACTTTGGAGAGAAATAAGAATTCGTTGCTCCAGTTTGCCTACAATCTTGCTGATAAAGTTTTTGTGTTGAAGATATTTGGAGAATTTTAATTCACTACTGCACTGTAAAAAAGAGGTGCTTAAAAATGAGTACATGAACTTACTCGTTTTTTTAACATATTTTTATAAGTAACTCGATGTACATTACGCGTAGTTGGAACCCCTGTGTAAAAGCTTACACTGTAAAAAAAGAAGTACTTAAACATGAGTACTTGAACTTACTCTTTTTTTAGTACAATTGCATCGTAAATGAGCGATAACGTACTCAAATTTAAGTATTGGTATTGTCGCAAAAATGAACAGTATGATTTACTATTGCTAATATCAGCTTCTGTTCTTGTCATCTTAACAAAGCGATCTGACAAACTTAAATTATTTTTTCAGAAGATGGTTCCCTACATTATTTGACGTCGATTGCTTAAATGGAAACTCGAGTTATTACAATTCAATTACTTACTTTCCATTCTTTTGGCACACCTTTTTAACATTATTTCTGTTTATAACTCATTCACGTCGCGCAGCTTAAAGTATAATGCTCTGGACAGCGGTGCTTGCATATCTGGGTTCGATTCTAGGTAAGTGTTGGTTGTAATTGTCGATATTTATTGAAAAGGATTTATGAAAGCAGCCTATGTAGGCTAACAACTGCTTTTTTATTCATTTTTACTCATTGTACTCATTTTTGAGTACATGTATTTTTCAAAATTGAAACTTATTTATTCGGAGCCATGATAAGCATCGAATTTATTCAGAAATGTGTACATTTTGCTTATTTTTGAATACATATTTTTAACAGTGTACCCATTGCCCTTTTCTACATGCAAGCCATAATGGCTTTTTCTATAATATGTGTAAATTTATTTTTATAACATGAACGTCTTAATTGAAATAAAACGGTACAGGTGTATAGTAATGTATAAGATTATATTTGAGGATCGTTCATGCAAAACCAAACATATTAAAAATATATAAATAAATATTGAATTTACTAAAAAAAAAGTGGTAAAGCAAAACAATCTTAGTATTTTTTAAACTATACATTTCAGTTTAAAATTTAATAAACTGAGGTCCATAGAAATGCATACATCGACCAAAGGTTTTTGCTGTTTTCTCAATGTGAGATCCCACTCATATGTTTGTATTTATCTAGAATTAAAATAATATAGATGATATAGTTTAATATAAATTTAACTGCAGTTGAATGCATATGACGCATACATATTAATTCAACCCAGTCTCATTTGACTCTAGTCACAATCCAAGTTATATAAACATCAGGTTTTGCGCTTCAGTACAGCTTCGGTCTCCTATTTCAAATCGCAAATGACCATTTGAGACTCCGAAATTAACATCGCGCAACTACGCTAATGCAGTGTGAAATACAGCTAGAGTAATTTTATAGTGAGCCTTAGTGACAGCGTCACCACTACTATTCGCTGTCAAGGTATGCAAATTATGCCGTGAGGTATAGATTTAATGAAATGATCGTGGTATTCTACTGGTTGCACCAGACTCAGAAGTATGAGTAAAGATATTTAGTTAATTTTATGGATGTTATTGGGACATCGCGGAACGTTATATTATATTTGGATATATATAGTCTACATTTGTGTTAGAATTAAGTTTATCTGATCATTTGTTTGTTAGTTTTAAAAGGTTTATAATTATATTAAATACTGGAATGTATTGGACATGTCAATTAATGTGTTCAGTTTGAAAATGTTTGGTAGTAAAATATACTTTTTTTTTACATATTTGACAGGTTTACACGTTTAATGCTAAAGTTAAAATATTTTTGTAATTGTTTTTTATTTTAATAGTAATATACATTTTAAATAGATACAAATAGCTCTTGTTTTATAATTTTAAACCAGATAACACTCTAGTTTAGATTCTAGTTTTTAACCGCCTAGCTGAATTTACATAACACAACTAATATCAAAACATTTGCGACCTAAAATATTTATTGTGCCCAACCATGTTTATACAAAAATAGTTATTTTAAGAAAGTATTACTAATTTTTTTTATTTTAAGATGTGTGCTTATGAACGATCCAACCTTGACAGGTTTCGTTTTGATTGATCGCTTTGATGTAAGCCAATAATACACTCAGTTAATCAGTTTTCAAATATTAATAAAAAACTATTAATCATAAAAAACTTACTTCAGAAAAGTTACCGATATACATCAGTTTAATTATTTCAGACATAAATTTAACATTAATTCGAATTTAGAGATATAAATAGGTTAAAAAACTTTGTATAGTATAATTACAAAAATATATTGGCTTAGTATGGTAAAAATACTGATAATAGAGCACTAATTCACAAAATAAATACAATTACATTGTTTTTCCACATAAAACATAAAAAACAGTTGCTAAACAATTTAACTCAGCGTTGCATTAGTAACATCTTTCCGCCGCTAATGTTATATATATATATATATATATATATATATATATTTGTGAAATTTAAATAAAAGCGCTAATTGCATACCCTCCTTAAGCTATTTGAAGTATTACCAAGATGCTTTGATTTGTTTCCCAAATTCATGGTATTACTGGCCAAAATAATCCTACAACAAAAGAAAATCTCGATTTTTTTAACTTAGGGAAATTTTATTTTATTTGGGTTTCAATATTTGAGACGACTGCAGCATTATAGCGCTTCTTCTTTGCGGTTTCAAGGGAACGTTTATGGCTTTTTCGCTTTCAACGGGTTTTTTCACCTTCTTTAACTGCTATAAAGTCGTCAACTTTTTTCAGATTTTATAAAAG
The DNA here is from genome assembly GCA_963932185.1 of Troglohyphantes excavatus. NCBI lineage: Eukaryota > Metazoa > Arthropoda > Arachnida > Araneae > Linyphiidae > Troglohyphantes > Troglohyphantes excavatus. Next base: position 38,943,213 of record OZ010676.1, read on the forward strand.
TTATACTATAAAAATACCACGGCAACCATTACAGAATCGCGTTCAGATAAAAATTGATGAGCAGTTATTTACGACACTAAACATATTTTAACAAAAGCATTTCAATCGCGAGGTAAAATTCACAACCTGTGATTGAATACCCTGCTATGTTTAATTTTGTATAAATCAGCGTTTTGCAGATATTTGCGTTTGCTTGAACCTCCTGTTTTTTACCTTAAAAATGAATAATATCTAAAATGAATATTCATGAAAATTGAGATGTCTATGCAAAGTTGGATAAATACTGTAATTTTTTTATAATATTCAATGCTTATTTCATTTTTTATATTTTTAGACGTTTTTTAGCTTCTACATACACGCTATTCACATGTTCTTTTAATTTGTAATTATAAAATTTACAAGCTAAAAATAATTTATCATTATATAATTGTATTTGACGAAAATGTAACGACAAAATTGTAAAAAAATATATTTTTTTAGATATGAAAAATAACATTTTTTTAGTTTCAAAATTAAAAACTAATTCCCTTGTATTCAGATGCGACAATTGTGACATTTTCAAGCAATGTGTTCTTTTGGGACAACACAAACGACAGCCCCATCTAACTTTTATCGCTCCCCAAGATTTCAGCAAACTCCATGTAAACTTTAAACTCCAAAGACAACTTCCCCAATTGCTTTAAAAATCGCCTTCCCCTTTATCGTCGCAAATACCCTACAACTTTTACTAACCTCTTACCAAATCAAGAAGCTTCTGTTCCCAGTGAAGTGAAATACATTCGATAGGAAGAGCTATTTAACACAATACCATTTTATCCGACCGGGGCCGGGCTTTAGACTAGGTTCTTTTCAAACCTTCCCTCTACCCAGAGCGTAATGTATCGGTGCTCGACGCAGTTTGTGCATCGGCAGTACGCGATCTTCATAGCCCCAGTTTATCTTCTTTTAAGGTTGCAGCTGGCGACGGGAATTTGACAAAAAGGCTGTTATTGCAGCGCTCGTTTTTAAAGGGCTTTGCCTTGCCTAGTCATTTGAGCCCTGCCGTTTGGAGAGCGAATGCTATGATGGAGTGCCTAGTGAACGACTTCTACTCAGCGTTATTGATATTGCTCTATCTTTCGAAAAACTGTAAAAGTCGTCCTGAAAGTCTGTTCTCTTTTACTATGGGGGGAATTTACGGAAGTAAACATGGTTGAGAAGAAATGATAGTCGTTCGCGGCAGCTGGAGACTTTCGGTGGGTGTTGGGAATAGTGTTATTTTTAGTTCTGTTAAGTGATAGGCCCGGGGCCCAATTTTGTTTCTTTGATTTCTTTTTCTAATATAAGCAGGTTTGAAGATGCTTTTATTCTCAGGACATGGTTTTGGTTGTAGAGTCATATACGCAACGGAAAATATGTCTGGAAGTAACCGTATTAGATTTGGTTTGGTTTGGTTTTGTTAATTAATGTCGCACTAGAGCTGCACAGTGGGCTATTGGCGACGGTTCGGGGTCGATCTCGAAGGAAAGACCCGGGAACACATACACATTCATACACAGATTCATACACGCATTCATACATGCACCTCGTTATTTTAGAACCATGGTCAGATGACGAGGAAACACCTAAACTGGCACCCAACGCCTTCAATAGACGTCGAGACTTTGGACCCCGATCAGATTGATCGTGCACCAGTCCCGTATACACGCCAGTATAATTTGTTGGATATTCTGGACGACTTTCTAGTATTTTTGTAGCGAAGTTGGCAACCCTCCAATCGCAAGATCACTACTTTTTTACTTTTCTATGTCAAGTCCATTGCACGGATTCGAACCACTAATCCTCTGATTAGTAGCTGAACGCCTTACCAACTGAGCAACTGGGGCTCCCCGTAACCGTATTAGATATTCTAATTATATCAAATATAGAAATGGTTACACAATGCAAATGATCTATCTTTCAGGGCATTTATACACTAATACGTGAACAAATTCAATTGTTAACATTGTTAAAATTTTAAAGGTACATGTTGAGAGTCAAAGAAGGATTTAATAATTTATTGGATAGGCTTATATTTAACAAATACTAACTTATATTTTTGTTCTTCAAAAAACTGCTTGATATTGATTTTTATTGAATTTGTGTAATTTATTTAAATAAATAGGAACATAAATGTTTCGTTCCTAAAAAAAAGCTGGTTATTATAGTTTTACATTTAAATACCACAACAAATTGATTACTCAAAGTTAAAAATAAAACTGAATCATATGTTATTTAAGTAAATTTACCTCTTTGTAATCTAATTGTAATCGCTAAATCTGCGCTAATAATATTGTAATCTAATTCCATATGTGTCATTGAAGTTCTTTTTAGTGAACAGTTCTCCTTTTTCCTGTTAAGTTATTTTTCCAGAACAGTTACTTCCGTTTAAATTTTGTTTTCAAAATATTTGGTGTTCCAAGATGAGAAAAATAGTAAATTGTTTTCGAATTATTAAAAGAGCAAACTGACATAAAATAATTTTTTTTTTTAATTCAGAACATATGATTTCCGATAATTTTGATTTAAATATATTTTTGATACCTGAGTGACAGTAAATTGTAACGTATTAAACTTTAAAAAATCATCAGTTAAGTGTTTTTCTTCTTAAAAAAAATTTACATATAAATTCATTCATGCCATGTCATTCCTGCGAGATAGATCTCGAACCCATGCCAATAGCTCAATGTGCCGATTTAGTGCACAACAATTCAATTAAGCACCCAACTAAGGTTAATTCAACTAAACAGCCAACTAAGACTACTTCAACTAAGCAGCTAAATAAGGTGTATTCAACTAAGCAGCCAACTAAGGTTAATTCAAATATGAAAGCTGCCAACTAAGGTTAAATCAACTAAGCAGCCAACTAAGGTTAATTCAACTAAGAAACCAACTAAGCAGCCAACTAAGGTTAATTCAACTAAGAAACCAACTAAGCAGCCAACTAAGGTTAATTCAACTAAGAAACCAACTAAGCAGCCAACTAAGGTTAATTCAAATATGAAAGCTACCAACTAAGGTTAAATCAACTAAGAAACCAACTAAGCAGCCAACTAAGGTTAATTCAACTAAGAAACCAACTAAGCAGCCAACTAAGGTTAATTCAACTAAGAAACCAACTAAACAGCCAACTAAGACTTTTTCAAGATTTTTTTTCTATTTTATTCAACACTTATGTTGACAAAATATTGCGTTAACGAAAAACGCGGAGTAACTTTACAGTTATTTCTATGAAACGTAACTATTATAAACTGTCCGCAAACGCCATATTTTTACCTTTTTCTCCAGGTGAGTTGTTTTTGGAACATAATCACCCCCAGAGATGTCAGAATTCACGTCAGAGTCTAAAAAAAGCCTCGGAGTCACGTAATCCTGAGATCACTTAAAGTCACTTTAGATTAGTTCATCGCAGATACATCCCAAGTGCTTAACTCGAATCTCTTTTAGGATTTTTCTACCAGCAGAGTATTTCCGTTGACACTGATGTGAGGGATCATTAGGATTGAGGTCTGATTTCAAGTACGTGACACACGATTTATCAACTGGATTCAGAGTAATTTTCGTATTTTCAGAAATTATAACAGGATAGTTTATATATGCTATATATAGTTCAATGGGTTCATAGTCAAGGAAACGGACTTAGAAAGCATCAAGCATCCTTAGGCCAACCTAAAACTAATTGTGTAGCGCGGGCTGATGCATGTTAAATTAATCGAAGCTCAGATGTATTCACGTTGGTCGTGGTTCAGAAATGAGGAGAATGGGTGTTATCTTATTTGTTTTCCACTTCAAAGGTTTGATATTTTGAAGATTTTTTTTCTAAATAGATTCCTAATGTAGTGCCTATAAGACATTTTGCAACTCTAGTACAACTTTAATTCAACTACCCAATCTTTTGAAACAGATCCCATTGCGAGGGTATGATTCTAGTAACGTCAGAGTTAAAACTTTATAGTCCGAGCAATCAACTGAAATTGCGAATTATAGTCAGATGAAGATTGAGCGAAAATACGAATTCTCACATCGTATTAAAAATTTTATAAATATTTGAATTTTTTTTTCTAAATAGATTCCGAATGTAGTGCCTGACGTTTTGCAACTCTAGTACAACTTTTATTCAACCACCCAATCTTTTGAAACAGATCCCATTGCTAGGGTATGATTCTAGTAACATCAAAGTTGAAACTCTATAGTCCAAGCAATATCAACTGACATTACTAATCATAGTCACATGAAGATTGAACGAAAAATACGAATTCTTACATCTTATTAACAATTTTATAAATATTTCAAAAACTTTAAAAAAAAAATAGATTCCGAATGTAGTGCCTGACGTTTTGCAGCTCTAGTACAACTTTTATTCAACCACCCAATCTTTTGAAACAGATCCCATTGCTAGGGTATGATTCTAGTAACATCAAAGTTGAAACTCTATAGTCCAAGCAATATCAACTGACATTACGAATCATAGTCACATGAAGATTGAACGAAAAATGCGAATTCTTACATCTTATTAACAATTTTATAAATATTTCAAAAACTTTTTTTCTAAATAGATTCGGAATGTAGTGCTTGACGTTTTGTAGCTCTAGTACAACTTTAATTCAACCACCCAATCTTTTGAAACATATCCCATTGCGAAGGTATGATTCTCGTAACGTCAGAGTTAAAACTCTGTAGTCCAAGCAATCAACTGAAATTGCGAATCATAGCCAGATGACGATTGAACGAAAGATGTAAATTCTTACATCTTCTTAAAAAAATTATAAATATTTAATATTTCTATTTTAAATAATTAAAGTAGTTTAAATTGAAAATCACCCATATAAATTTTCATTCACTTTCAACAAATAGTTCTGCAGTTATATTAATTTGAATATAAACTATGATAATTACCATATATGTTAAAATAAGTTTGGAGTTGGCAAAACAAAATGAAGTAGGCATTCATGCCAAAATATGTTACCAAACACTAAAAGTTTACAATAAATGACGAAGATTAATAATAATGATATTGTCGGATTCATCGTTATAGAACACATTTATAAAATTATTAAATTACGAATATTTTTATAGTCTGAATCATTATATTCTTTATTATATGCATTATTAATAAATTAACATTATATACTCATCACAATGATTTAAATATCATAAATTGATATCACGCTAAGAAAAGGGTAAAAACTGGGCTCCGGAGATTTGACAAACCGTAAAAAAGTAAGAATAAAAACCGGCCGAGTCCTGAGAATCCATAGACCGTCCGTTTTTTCATCCAAATGCCTTTCTTGGCGGAATCACATATGGTCCAATCCAATCGATGCAATGATGGTGAAAAAACGTCTTTCTTGTCCCGCACGTGTTTCGCAAACAATGATCAATAGCTGTTGGCCAGAGTTATTGCAGTTTGACGTGACTTTAACCGCAATGGGAGTAAAACAACAATCCGCGATCGACTTTAATGAATCATATCCTGTAGATAACTTTTATTAAGCTGCACAAAACGTAACCGAGGATTTTATCTCGTCTTCCACAATTATATTTGTTAATACTCAATATGTTTACGTAATGTATTTGATCCATAAATGCCTAAATATTTCATTTGTGAGATTTATTTTTACTACTTGCATTATATCTAAAAATAACAGTATGAATGATATTTTCAACAAACATATCCTAATTAATCTTTCGAGTTATCTTTAAGACTGAATTCAAATTGATAAGAATCTTAGGTATATATTTGTGTGATAACAATAAAAATATTCTACTGTGTATTCCTAGACCCAAAATATAATTATTGTACATGCGATGTTGCTTTATATGTCGAAAAAAAAAAGAAATTATTATTTAAAAATGTGCAATTAATGTTGTTTATACAAGTTGTTATATGTTTTTAATTAATGACGTTTATATAACGTTTAATTTAATTTTTATTATATCAGTCATCAATACCCTGTTACATAGTATGCTAACAAACATAGTACTAAAACGTACAATACATTTTGCTCAAATTTTACAACATATATTAATGTTATTTGAAATTTTGTGTTTAAATCGTTTAATTGCACTGATTGTACACTCTATAAATATAGCGTTACCACTTTTGAAAAGTGGATCCAAGTTAAACACCTCCGCTTTTGTCAAATATACAGTGATAACATCCATCTCAAGCTATGTATGATAGATGAGCTGTTGCATTATTTAGATACGATATGAATTTATTCAAGGCCTATGTTAAAAATGTTTACATCTTTCTCCATAGAACACTATACTATTTAAGTAAAGAATAGTTGCATCAAAACAACTTAGAGCGTGTGATATGAATTTTTATAAGTAATGTTAGGGTGCGGCATATATTTGGAAAAACTCTGCGTTTGTCTTACGTTTTATGATAATCAGACAAGATAAACTAACAGGAAAAGAAGAGCAATGTATCCCTTGAGGGTTGAATATTCGTCAGAGAAACATAGTTATAAAATGTTATTCGTTGTAGGGCTACCAATGAATATTTATGGTAGTATTTATTGTAATATAATTTAAGTACAAACTTAGTTTATGAATATATAAATAATATTTGAAACTATTATGTTTGATTTCGTTAAGGAAATATGTCTGTTAAAAATTAATATAAGAGGTTGCGTACAGATCCTGTTCACCTATATTTTTGTTATATGAATAAATGATCGATTTATTTTAGAATACTAATATTTAATTTAATAAATAACTTGAAATAATTAATTGTTGTTTTTATAGGTGGGTTGGAGAGAACGCGTATGAGCATATATTTCATTTTTACTATATTTCTAATTCTGTAACACGAAAGTTAACAAAACAATTATGGCATATGTATTACGTTATTATTGATATATATTTTCAAATTTGTAAAAAAAAATACTTTTAGAGATGAATTTTAGAAATTTTAACATTTTAAGTAAAAAATAAAAAGGTACATGTTTCTAATAAAATATTTTAAATAAATACAAAATTATTTCTCAAATACCAATGAGAAGGATATACATATGCAACTTGTGGAACCTAAAAAATATAAAAAAATATTCGTAGATATATTTATAATTTAACTTATTTTTGTTTGCATATTAGTTTTAAATAATTTTTTTTTTTTTTAAATATATATGTTATAGGTAAATTAATATTTTGTTGGTTCCACGAGTTGCATTACAAGAACACACTAAAGAAGTTTACACTAGTTTATTACAAAAATGTACCTTTTATTTTTGTTTAGTTTAAATTGGGGTGTAAGCACCACACTTGTTTTACCTTTAGTGTCATGAAGATAGAAATATAGTCAATATAAAATATACGTTTAACGCATTACTGTACCTTTTTTGATATCTGCAATGATCACACACTTTTTTATAAAAATAAAAGGGCAATACTGATTATTTGAGGAGCGCCTAAGTAAAAACAAACATGACAGTCCAATCGCAAATCGCAGAAAACCACAAAAGCCTGTCGTAGATGCATGTATATCTATAAAGCTTCAGGTTTTCATGTTTTAAAATGAAATATATTTTTTGGAAATATAATTTTTTTTTGAAAAAAGGATAGATGTAATCCTTTTTTTTTATAAAATCCAATGCTTTACAATATTTTTTTTTTATATACGTTTGGTTTTGCATACACGCTCTTTGTTTATTTTCCAGTTTTGGACGCAAAGGTCCGTGGAAATAAAAAATAATAAACCTGATGTTTCTTTCGTCAAGAACATAAATCTCTTATTAAAAAAATAGCAAAGCGGTTACCAAAAACAGATAATTTTACGCGTATATTACAAATTTATTATTCTGAAGTTCATAAAAGCTGCCTTTTTAGAAAACTCATGTACGAGATTTGTTGGTTACTTTTAAAATATGTAATATCACCATTTTTGTACCTTACTAAGTTTAACCTTTACAGGGTGGATGGTCGATATTTCGGCCAGAATCCCATGTTAAACTTAAACACCCACCTTATAAAGGTTAAAACGTTCAAAACATTGCAAAATATATAATTTTAGTATTACAAAAAGGAAATGAAAAGTTAAAGAGTTTTAATATATCTCGAAAATGTGCATCTTATATGAATTAATAAAAATATATCAATATTACTTAATTTTATTCATTTAAAATGTAAAACAAATACAAAAAATTGCTTTTCCCTACTCAAACATTAATTTTAATTTTACTATACACGTCAATATAGAAAAAAACTGGTACCAAAACAAATACCTATAAAAGAGATTTGTTCACTTAGATTTGAGTCGGTTAAAGTAATAGTGATGCAAGTCCCTTTTATCTCACACCACTTTTACTTTCACCGCAAACTGAAAATCTAATAAAATGGGCACGTTTCAGTTCGTGATGAAAGTAATAGTGGTGTGAGTTAAAATTGACTTACATCACTATTCCTTTAATCGCCCCATTCGTGTTATTCATTAAAAGTTCAAAAACTGAAATGTCGAAGAAATTGTGTAGTAATTATTTTTTTTTAAAACCGCATAAAACACTGCATTAATTTAATAAAAAACATCTGCGCAAGATTTCTCTCGTAAATTAGATTGAAAAACCTAATTGCATAAATACCACTGATTCCCCTTACTTTAGATTTAGGTTCGGAGTTTCTTTGAATGTACTTTGCTTTATTCATTTTAGAAAATGATTGAATTAGACAGCCCGTAAAGGTTTTAAATGCAGTCAAATGTACATTAATTTATAAAACTTTGATAAATATTGTACGGCACGGCAAGCTCTTTAGAAGGTAACCAATTTAATTTTTTTTCTTCCCTTACAAGTTTTAATTAAAAATACGCATAGATTAAAAAACCTTTTTATTCTGATAAAATTAAATCAAAACACACAATTCAGATTGCAATTTCAACATTTCGTCGAGAAAAACAACATTCAAATCAAAACATAAGCGCAATTCAATTAAAAGTTTAAAAAGCAATATTAGGTATTTAATTAAGGCTCTGATGTTTATAATTAGTATAGAATTATAGACATCTACAAAGAGTAAATGTATTATTGGAAGATAAATGTTGACTTTTACGACGTTTCAGATATGTATATTAAAAAAAATTAAGTATCAATATTTTTTTTATAAAAATATATTCATAAAAATTTAAGTAAATATTTTGTATTTACGCAAATATAACATCCTTGAATTCATTTGAAAATTGACATGCAACGGTTTTACGTAATAGTAATATTTAATTTCTATAATTAATTTTTATTTTGATGAGAAATACCATATTTGTTTAATTTTCAAGCAAAAGCTAAATTAGTTGAAAATTGTATTTACTTTTCCATTTCAAAGTGCATATCTTGACACAATACAATTACAAGACAAATACATACCAAAAGAACTTAAATTAAATTTTTAGAGGGAAAAATCCATTAATTCTGGTAAGTGATAAAAACATTCAGGTTCCTCAAACATTCAAATAATGTCATTATAAACATCTGTATTGCAATCCAAATAGCTCGTCCCCATATTCAAATTTCATACCACATACCACTATTCATATTACACCATAGTAAAAAAACACCTAAAAGAAAATCCCTTATACCAATCGGATACATTTACTAAATGGACCTCTTTTTAAAAAAAATGGACCTCTTTTAAAAATTGGCATACAACGGTTTTATGTAATAGAAATATTTAATTTCTATAATTAATTTTTATTTTGATGAGAAATACCATATATGATTAATTTTCAAGCAAAAGCTAAATTAGTATTAAATTGTATTTATTTTTCCATTTCAAAGCTGATATCTTGACACAATACAATTACACGAAAAATACATACCAAAACAACTTAAATTAAATTTTTAGAGGGAAACACCATTAATTCTGGTAAGTGATGAAAACATTCAGGTTTATCAAACGTTCAAATAATGTCATTATAAACATCTGTATTTCAATCCAAACAGCTCGTATCCCATATGCAAATCTTTAAAATATCTCATACCACTACCACTCTATGACACCATCGTAAAAAAACACCCAAAAGAAAATCCCTTATACCAATCGGATACATTTACTAAATGGACCTCTTTTAAAAAAAATATTAGTACAGGTACCCAGCCCCTTCAGTATTTCAAAATCCAAGCTCCGTTGTTCCGTATGTACTCAGTATAGAAGTCTCAGTACAGTTCTCTCCGAGAAATCTCAAAGAGTAGGACCGGAAGTGGAAATCTCGTAAAGTCTGGGACGTGGAGAAGATCTGAGCATCACTTCCATAGGAAAGAATTGAGCTTGGAGATGGGCCCATCACCTTCTAGGATATAGGAAGGAATAAAACGAAAGAGAAAAAAGAAGGTTCCTTCATAAATTATAGCCGGAAACTACTATCGAAAAAAGTGGTTTTTTTCTCGCTTCCATGTCATATCTGAAAGTGGGAAGGGAAGATTTTTATATTGTTATTTTACTCCTTCTGTATTACTTTTCGAGAGCGAGCGATGAGTGTGTGACTTTCTGAAATTCATATCTAGTCCGGGTTGAGGGAATATTTTAGGCGTAAATATAAAACTAGGGAATATTCTTGATGTAATTGTTAGTCATGGATAAAACAAATTCCGAAATTCGTTGTCTTGAAAAAAATACATAAAATATATTTTTTATTTATAAACTGGAAATGTATAGCCAATACGACGAAAGAATTTAACCGAAATGTTTCAATTGATAGTTAGTAGGTACAATCGTAATACCAATACCTGCAATGTAGCAATCTAAACTACGTATAAAAATATTTATATTGTATTTTATGTCCGCTTAAAAACAGGTTGAAGAATAAATATACATTGATTCAAATATTTTGGAGTTACTGATATTGGTAAACAATTAATACAAATAACCCATAAATAAATCGAACTTCAATAGAAAAATTGTTAAAGCACTACCAGGTTCGATTCGTGTACAAACTATATATAGCTATAATATTGCTTAATGTATTTCTGTCCGTATTAAATACACACATTATCGTAAAACATATACATTTGGACGATATGCATTAAATTTCGGCTGTATATCTAGTTATACCAAAGCCTAAAATCAATAACTTTTTAAGAATTTTTTTTTTATTTAAATATCCTTACATTATAATTTCGTATCTAAAACGAATTCCACACACCAAATATGTTAAATTACGTAATAAATATACGACCGAAAAAAACATTTTTGCTTTAAAACCAAGACCGACCCGTATAACATAATACAAAAGACGTGTCTGTTAAAAGTAATTACTACAAAATAGGTAAAAATGAGTTTTTTAATAATTTAATTTAACTATTCAGAAAACTCTTAAATAAGTAAGATAGACATTTTATATGGGTCTTCTTTTATTTGATAGCAACTAGCACTATTGTCTTACCAAATTATATAGAATTCAAATTTCCAAATATAATTTGTATTTATGAAACACGCAGAAGTTAAGAATAGTTATTGAAATTATTTAACATATAGAAACTACATTAATGGTGAATTCCGCCTATGTGTTTACTTATTTATCGTATGTATCCTTATGTGTATACTTATTTATTGTTTTTATTATATGCAAGTCTACATCATTAGGGCAAATATTTACCTGTACATATTTTTTTTATCTAATATCCGAGGAAAAAAAACCATACACCAACTTATTTAACTCTGTAGAATGACAAATACACTGGCCAGTGAAAAATTGCTCACAACTTTTGAAATAAGTTTTTGTTCTAGGGATTGCAAGAGAAAGAATGTCAAAAGTTTTATTAATGATGGTTTACGTCGCTAGGATTTTTAAGAAAATACATTTCCAACACTTGTAACGATTTCCTCTATTTTCTCCCCTTTTCTGAATTTATTTTCAGATTCAAAAAGGAGTTCTGTGTTTGACTACATTTTTATTGTATTTAAATTATATATAATATTTTTTTAAGTAACTCTCATGCACATCACGTGTAGTTGGAACCCTTGTGTAAAACCTTACACTGTAAAAAAAGGTACTTAAAAATGAGTACTTAAACATACTTGTTTTTCTTTGAGTATAATTGCATCGTAAATGAGCGATGACGAACTCAAATTTAAGTAATCGTACTTTCTTAAAATTATCAGTGTGATTTAATATTTCTAATTTCAGCTTCACAAGCTTTAAATAGTTTTTCAAATGATGGTTTTGCACATTATTTGTTGCCGATTGCTTAAATAGAAACTAAGTTATTACAACTCAATTATCTTACTGTCCATTCTTTTAGTACACCTTTTTAACATTTATTTCGTTTATAACTTCTTTACGTTGCTCTAGTAGTACAGCAGAAAAGGCACTGGACTGTGGTTACTGAATAAATGGTTTCGATTTCCGGTAAAACTTGGTTGTAATTGTTTATGTGTACGGAAAATGATTAATGAAGGAAGCCTATGCAGTGAAGCTCCTCTTTTTACCCATTTAACTCATTTTTGTGTACATGTCTTTTTCAAAAATGAAACTTATGTATTCAAAGCTATGATAAGCATCGAAAATAATCAAAAATGAGTACATTTTACTTATTTTTAAGTACCTATTTTTAACACAGTACCAATGAATAGAATAAGCCGTTCTCTTTCAAGAAGATAAGACAGTTATATGAATGACTCAATTAAAAGGACTCATGATTTGAAGATTGAAGGTTGTAACCCGTAATTATACCAGAATTGTACAATGTAAAGAGAACTTAGCAAATTTACACAGCCACAACTCTCATTTTAAAGGGAGAATAAAGATCATCCCGGTGAAAAGCTCATTGTATGTTCATGATTTGCCACAGATGTCTGGTGAGTTTATTTTGAAAATTAAAGATTATTGGTAAGACTATTACAAAAATGAAGTAAATAAAATATAAAATGTCTATAAGACAGTTTAGCCAGAAAAAATTATAAAATGTCTAATAGACATTGATTTAGCCAGAAATAAGATATGAAACTATATATTTTTTTAAGAAATACGGGACTATGAAGATTAACCCACTGACATTCACAACTAACTTGTTTTTACTGATCAGAAATTTCAATATTTTTTTTCTGCGCATTCTATTTAATTTTTTAACATCATTTAATTATTTGTAAAGAGATAGCTTGTTAAATGTACCTCAAAACTTTAAATTAAAAAAATGTAAAACAGAGTATTTTTAGGAATTTAAAAATTAGGTCGTGATATCACGCCCATGACCGTCAGAGGGTTAAATATTTTAAACAATAAATAATGCAAAAATATACATTTACGGGATAAATGCTAACACAATATTTAAGTAGGAATTTATTTATAAGAAAGTGATATCCATCAATTTATGCATAATGTAATAATTAGTTTTAAATATACGAATATGAAATCAGTTATTATATCTGCTACACTAATATACTTATTTTATTTAGAATCGAAAAGTATATATTTTATCATAAATACGAGTTATAAAGTTTTACAGAGCCGGATGGACAATATTAACGTAATCGTTATACAGTACTACACGTTTATTGAAGTTTTTATATTTTGACTACTTTTCCCCTGAATTCGTCCGATAAAACCTCCCGATTTGTTTCTTGCTTTTAATAGTTATATAATTTTTTATTTCTATTCTGCACATTACTGTGTTTGGTTATTAAGAAATAGCTTTGGTTCAAGTTACGCTCCTACTATCACAGTATGTTATTTTTTTACAACTCAAAATAAAAAACACAGAAGTTTAACCCGATGGCGATTGTAAAGTTGTTTTCACTGTTCACAAGTTTAATTAATTTTTCCTGAGCATAATATTTTATATTATTTTTAAGTTTTTTAATTAATTGTAAAGAAATAGCTTTTACTTTGGACCTAAAACATTTAAATTAAAAAAAATATTGTAAAATAGAGTGTGGAAGAAAAAGTTATATTTTAAGTTAATTTCTCCAGTGTCTATTCTACTCCAAACTCATTGATGCGCTGTTGTGAATTATAAAATTTAACTGTCGGATTAAATAAAATATATTAACCTTTTTTTTGTGTAGAAATATATAATGTATTATACATTTAAATACTGAATAACTTTAGGAATATAAAATTATACGGAGTAAGCGTATTAACCTACTAGCTGTAGTACACTTTATCGGATTTCCTCATCATTTACACCGGAATCGAACGAAAATCCAACTGACTTTATCGGAAAACATCGCCGATAACCAACCGACAGTCTGCCTAGCTCTACGTAAATACACTTTCCCGAATAACCACCGAAATGCATCCCCAACTAAGCATTTAATCCATATTTGAAACAAGATTCAACGTCCAAGATGCAAGGATATTAATCTCTTCTTGACTTAGATACATGGTTCAATTTCCAAATGTTTGCTGTTCGAAGCCTTGCAGATAACATAAACCAGCAGTAATAAAAATGCCGGTAGTGAAAGTTTACTCGGTGGAAATAAAGCTTTTAATATCTTTAAATGGAATTTCATTGTGAGAATATGGGGATTATAAGGGTTATTTAAGGGTATGAGTTGTTTCATTGAAACAATTTTCAATCTAATACTGTTGGATGGGCATTGATATTTTGTAATCCTTTCTTCCGTTATTCGGATTGTTTAATTGTGTGAATTTAAGAAATTATGTATTATACGTTTGTTACAATTTAAATTTATGTAAGTTTATCCTCATGGTATTAACTGTTAATTGTATATGGTTTTTATTGTATAATTTAGTTGTGTAATTAAATTAGAATAGTTATGTAACTTTTAACTATATATATTGAATACAATAAACAACTACAATTAATGAAAATATGTGTAATGTATGTTTAAATATATTTTATTAACCATATATAATGAGGATTAATTCTAATGCAAAATGTTGTGCTTAATTTTAGACAATACAAATTGAACCAATGATATATTTCCTATTACCAATGTAACAATAATATTATATAAAATAAAGCTATGTTCTTTACTTTTAGTTATAGATTATTTTTATAACTTTTATGCATATTTTATGAATTATTATACATATATCTAATAGTTTTACTTTTGTGTTAAATGAAATTACTTCTGTTTAAAATCCAAATGTTTAATTTCTAACATCTTCTACTTTCTGAACAATATAACATATGTAAAAATTATTTTCTCAATAAAAAAACTGTCAGTTATATAAAGATATAAAGAATGAAAATTCTATATTTTATAAGGTATCATTATAGTATCTTTAAAAAATTAGGTATCACAAAAACTTATAACCATTTATGTCACATCTTTTCAACCTTAAAAAATAAAATCTCTAATGTCGTCAAAATGTATGTTTATAAATTTTAAGTGACATTAATTTAAACATTATACTTAAGAAAACTTAAAACATACTTTTTTTTACTTAAAATATACACTATGCGTGTCATTATAACTGTCTTATATTATTCAGCAATTTCTAAAGATGACATTTAACGTGTTAATTTTTATAACAGCTATTTTAAAGAATCAGTTACAATGGATATAAAATTTACTAGTTCAAAGTAAATAGTTTTAGAGATATTATTTTCAAACGAATAAACATCAACTGTATTTAAATATAATTTTAAAGGAAAACAATTATATAAGTTATTGAAGTCAGTAGATCTAATAACGTGCAAATATATTTAAAAGATCCAATTTAAGAACAGTTTATTACGTTTTAAAAATAAATAATGCATTTTTTAATTATATTTGTATTGTAGTGTATTTTTAACATTTAATATAGTTTATGACAGTACTTTTAATATAAAAACAAATAAATATCGTAAAGATTAAATAATTGAAACATATATGTTTCGAAAGTGTTTAATTCAGGTAAGCTAGTTGTTTATAACTGATGCATATATAGCAAAAATGTACTTTATTATATTATTTACGAATTTCAATATTTTCAAAATAGACTTTTATTTTACCTCAGTAACAATTTTCAACATTAACCCACTTTAGATTAAACAATTAAATATCAATCTATAACGCAAAACCTTATAAATTATTTTTTGAATGTCTTCAATCGCATTTTTGAGACTAATCACATTGAAACTATTTTAAAGAGCATAGCGCAGCATAATAAAATATATGCTTGAAAAATCTTAGAAATGTATATACAATATTGCTTGAAATTCATATGAATCAACTTGCAATAACTAAACTAACTTTTTACACCTATAGGTATTTGTGTACGTTCTAATGAATGTGTAATATATATGTTGAAACCAAACTTATTAAGTTACCCAAACCGTGTATTTTTAAATAATACGCTTTATAATATAAAAATTCACCTGTGTATGCAAGCTATTTCCTTAATTTCATTAAATTTAATTTATTTAACATTTAATTATATGTATTTACTTTAAACAATCCAAACTTTGCGCTCAGACGTAACGTTTCGTAAAATTCGGTATTTCCATAAGTTTTAAAACAAACTTTAAAAAAAATCCTTATTTGTCGTTCCCGGTTTTTAGTGAAGCGAACAAAAACAATATTTCTTTAAAGTTCTTTGCATAACAATATTTCGAAAACAATGAAAATGATCTAGTAAATATTTCCTCTATAAAATAAATTAGTCATACAAAAGAAATCAATGTCGTTCCTTAAAGAAATTTAAAGTAAACATTTTTTAATTCTAGTAAGTATGTGTTATCATTTAATTATAAAAAAAAAACATTACAATTAAAAGTTTTAAAATTTTAACAAAAACCTCAACATATGAAATAAATTTAAACCCAAAACTTTAAATTATTCTTATTTTAAATTTAATTTACAAAAATATTAAGTTTGGAAAAAAAAATCATAAGACTTTGAATGTTTACGCATACTTTGTTTTGGCGAACCTAAGTTTTTCATAAGTAACAAAAACAAAAATTAAACTTTATACATAACAGGGAACTTTATGTTCTTTTGTAAGTCAAAAAGTTTAAAAAAACAAAAACTAATTATTTTTATAACTCTTATATGACATTCCCCGCACGTATCCTCAGACCAAACTTTGTTTAGAAAACACAAACCGTTTAAGAAACCGCGCTTAAACAACTTTCCGAAAACTTTTCAAACATCCCAAATCAAAACTTAAACAGCTCCCTTTAATTCCCATCTTCTTTGTCTCCTCCCAGTCCAACTTCCCCTCATTATGACAATCTCAGTCCCCCAGAGTGAAAGGAAAAGGGTCCCACTTACCGTGGGAACAGACGATATTATCCGGAACAGACGATTTCGGGGGTGGTGCTTCCTCAACGGTCGAGGCGGGAACTGAACGGAAAGGCTGAGTGAGGCCTTCTGAAGCTTTTTCCTGTAGAGGGCCCGTCTTTCAGATCGATGAGTCGCGACACTTTGAATGCCCGCGCTTTCCGAGACTTGAAGGGGTTGGTCAGACGATACGATTGCCAGCGACATCGTTTGGCGGAAAGGGGAGACACGCCCGCGGGCGCAGCCTTCAGTTTTGGCTAACTAATTGTTTTGCCGCTTAATGCAATTAAGGTATCAAGATTGTTTGCCGCAAACATTGGGACCGATACTTAGTTAAACCGTCAGTAATTGATATTGAGATGGAATCAATTATTTTGAAATGGCCATGGTACTCCAATATTTCATATAAGTTACTAAACGTTTAACAAAAACTTTTATTTTTTTACCAATTACCAACAATTTTGTAGGAATAATAAAATACAAAAAATAGAAATAATACATGAGTATTAGAAATTTTTGAAACTTTATAATTGTAACTTTTATTTTATTTTACAGTAAGGAGGAACAATAGCTCAATAGGGAGTTTTCTTTTGCAGGTTTTAATATTCTGCAAAATTCCATATACTTCAGAAAACATTTTAATAAACAATATTGATAAAAACCTCGTCCAATACATTAACATATTTATGAATGTTGGAATTCCATAAAAACTATATTTAATGTATTTTCATGTTTTAATTTTTGAAACTACTGTGCCGTATTCTGTATATTGTACAAACAATTTATTTCATGGTATATTGTTATATCAACCGCATTTAACTAATAGTTTAAAATATATAAATATTATTATGATCCTTCAAACTTAAAATTGCGATATGTAAAGGTACGTTAACTTCAAAAATATCGAAACAATGATTATTATTTTATGAATTGAATTTTATTTCAAAACATATTTCTAAAAATATCAATGCTTAAATTATATTTTTTATATTATTTAAAAAATACATTGCAGTATTAAATATTAATTGTCTTATTAATTTATTATGCTTTATAGCCGTATCGAATAAACATTGTTCATAAATAATGCATTAATTGCAAAAAATACACCTTGTTTTAAACCTAATAATAGTGAATATATGTAATTTTATAGTTCACACATAACTTACAATTCTAGAACATTTTTTTTTCTACAATTGAAATTATTTATACAAATTTATAAAGTTTTTTAATTATAATCATACACGAAATGCGCATTGTCTCAGAATCCAAAACACGTTTTTAAATATCACTAATTTTAGTTAACTTAATAGTCTATAAAAATAAGCAAAAAAACTATTGATTACAAAAAAATGTTTATGATTTACTACATGTAAGGTTTTTATATCTTACTAATTCTCCTACATATGACATTTTTCATACATACATTTATTTATCGGGTATACATTAGGTATTACATTTAAAAAGAATTCACTATTATTTGAAATTTAAATACCTCAAGTAATAACCCAACCAAACTAGTTTTACAGGTACATTTTCAAAGTATAAAAATAACTACTTTAAATGCAAAAGTAATTTGTCAAATGTATTTGTTTAAAATGAGTAGCACACATTCAAAAAGTATGTTGTCCAAAATTTCTAAAAAATGAGATATTACATCACTGAATTCGAATGCAATTTTTTTTTCGAACTGCACTATTGCATTTGTCGAAAACGCATTTTCCTTATTGATATTAGTTTGTAAAGACTTAAAATTGTACACTTCTAAAATGCATACACTGTAAATAAAAAGGTACTTAAAAATGAATACCTGAACATACTCGTTTTTCTTTGAATACAATTGCATCGTAAATGAGCGATGACGTACTCAAAGTAATCGTACTTTCTCAAAATGACAGTGTGATTTAATATTGTTAATTTCAGCTTTTGTTCAAGCCATCTTAACAAAGCGACCTCACAAACTTAAAATAGTTGTTCAGATGATGGTGTCCCACATTATTTGATGTCGATTGCTTAAATGGAAACTGAGTTATAATAATTCAATTATGTTACTTCCATTCTTTTGGTACACATTTTTAACATTTATTCTATTTATAACTTCTTCACGTCGTCCTGGTAGTACAACGGTTAATTCATTTGAATGCGGTGCCTGAGAACATGGGTTCGATTCCTGCTAAGTCTTGGTTGTAATTGTCGATATTTAAATTTATTTATAAAGACAGCCTATGCATGAAAGCTACTGATTCTTTTATTCATTTTTACTCACTGTCTCACTGTACTCATTTTTGAATACATGTCTTTTTTTAAAAAATGAATACATTTTACTTATTTTTGAATACCTACTTTTAAAACAATGTTTTTAATTTTTTTTTAATTTTTGAAGAAACATGCGCTTCCTACCGTTCCGGAGTCACACAAGCTAACAACTAAATCACAAAAGCAAAGTTGATTAGTGGGAATATCCGTATAAGAACCAAAAATGATCCCGATATCATCGTAAAGGAACTTGAGTAAATTACTTATTTTTGAAATGAGAAGATTCTTGTTTCGTCAAAATTCTAGTGATTGAATGACGAAACGACTATGAAAGTATTGTTGACGATAGCTGAATAATCAAAAATGAGTGTTATTTCCGAGATTTGGCAACTAAGGGCTAAACCTACAGTTTCAGAGAATAACAGCTGTTTTTTAAAGCAATGTGTCATTGCTTTTAGATTTTTTTCCCAAGACTTTTCGTGCATCGGCGTTTAATTTTCTATCGAACAATAAACACATAATTTATCATTTATAAAAAAATTATTTAAAAAAATAGATTTTAATCTTGCTATTTATTAATAATTTGTCGGAATTTAACATCCAAAAAGCGTAAATTGAGTTTTATATTTACGATCTTCAAGAATCTCATTTCTTACGTTGTCTAAATAGCATTAGGCATTCTAAAAAAATGCCTAGGCATTGCATATATTGATAATTAAAAAATTCGTTTATTTCATAATTTGCCTGAATACACTAGGCATCTTATAGAATGCCTGAATTTTATACTTTACCAGTAACATGTACATTATAATTGACATGAACATTTTTATAAAACAAATAATTTAGGTTTAAAAATAAAGTAAACATTTACTTTAAACGATTCAGTAGATTTTTGCTCTACAACAACATACTTATTAAGTCTTTTATTATATAAACTTTAAAAATTACTTTAACGTATACAGTAACCGAATGTCGTAAGATTTCTTAGTACCATTTGCCGAATGCAACTAAATAAATATATATACATAAATTTAAGCCAAAAAACAAGCAAATTTGTCGTTTACTTGAATCCCATTGTTTCTCGTGGGAGTTTGAACTCTCTTCCACTTTTGCTTTCATCCATTAAGTTTTGTTTTAAAACAAAAGGAAAGCAAAGACAAATAGCAATAAGAGACGATCCTTCTTTAGGAAACGTTTTTTCTTTGGATAAATGTACAACTTTTGTTGTGTAATCACATGCTTGTATATTGTGATGTATTTTATTTCCTCATTGTAAAGCTTCTTAGAGTTAAAGAAACGTACGGTTGATTTTCGGTTACTTAATATTTGGATAACGCGATTACAAAATGGGGACGGTAAATTATAAATTGAAACAAAACGATTGAAGCATTTTAAATTTGCGGCCACAATATAAAAGGTAAACAATTTTTCAAAAACAGTAGTTCTAATTTTGTGTGTTTTGCTTTTTATTGCATTTATTTTACTGAGTGTTAGTTTTCTGTATTGATAGTAATATTAATAGAAGGAAAAATTATTAATAATAATTAATATATAAGAAAATTTCTAATTATTTTAACTATAAATATTACATTTTCATCAAAGTTCTGAAAGTATGCCAAATATTACGTTTATGTGACGTTTAGAAGAAGTTTTGAAAGTGTTCGTGATTTATTCATTAAACAATAAAACATAGACTGATTTAAATAAAGGCGTGTAAATCTGAAAAGATTTTAAATTAACCAAACAGTAGGACAGTATGCAAAAGCAATTTTAAGTAAGTGTCGAAACCTCTAGTAAATTGCAATTTGGTCGGTATATATGTGATTTCTTTTTAATTATTTTGGTTGAAAATATTTAAAACTATTATAATTAAATTATAAAGTTAAAAAAGAATATTATTTAAAATAACCCATGTGATTACAAATGATAATATTTGAAACTTTTAGACCAATTTTGTACGCTTTTAGAATAGTTGTGTCTATTTATATAGAACTTTTTCAATTAATAATTTATTGTTTGCTACATTTTTGTAAAAAAAATATTTAAATAGTCATAATTCAAAATTATAGACGCATTTATTTAAATACTAGGTGTTACTTGCGGTTTCACACGCTTTTAATATATAGATAGTTATAGATAGATATAAATAGATATAGATAGATATAGATAGATAGATATAAATATATATAGATATAAATATATATAGATATAAAGATAGATATAGATAGATATAGATATATATATAGATATATATAAATATAGATAGATATAGAGATAGATATAGATATATATAGATATATATAAATATAGATAGATATAGAGATAGATATAGATATATATAGATATAGAGATAGATATTTAGATATAGATAGATAGCTATAGATAGATAGATATAGGGATATAGAGATAGATAGACAGATATATAGCAAGATAGATTGTAACATATATATATATATATATATATATATATAAATATAGATAGATATAGAGATAGATATAGATATATATAGATATAGAGATAGATATTTAGATATAGATAGATAGCTATAGATAGATAGATATGTATAGATAGATATATATGTATAGATATATATTGATAGATAGATATAGGGATATAGAGATAGATAGACAGATATATAGCAAGATAGATTGATACATATATATATATATATATATATATATATATATATAGATACACTTGTTAATGTTTAATTTAAACCCCAATTTAAATATTTGTTTTTATATATTTCAGAGTAAATATATTTAACTTCGGTATATTTATTTATGACTCAGAATTAATGATGCGCATATTTAATTAAATACCTTAAATTCAAGGAAACTGAATACAATAAGAATTAAATATATTCCACTACAGTGAATTAAAAATCAAATATCTGGCCACCTGTTTTCCGGTTTTAATTAATGTCAGTCTTATCTACCACCCTCCTTCCACATCATTTTTTAAAAAGTTTCCTAAGCACACAACCTTGTTTGAATTAGTTACATCACCCAAACTTCATGAATACATTGCGAGAACAAAAACTCTCCCAAACCAGCGACTTTTAAAGTTGTCACTATATAAGTTCTCTTTCACATTCCATAATCCTTTTCAAACAATTGCTCATTTTAATTCAAGAAAGAAACATAATTAACTCATATAACAAGATTTCCGAAAATTAAAAGTCGTCCCAAGAAAAATCTACACTTCCATTTCAATAATTCGAATGAGCGTTCGACGCTAAAGGCAGATTACTGCTAGACAAATAAAGCCATTACTAAGCAGTATTAATTACATGGATGTGTGGGTTTAGAACGATAAACTATTATTACTAAAAGCCTGGGGATGAAAAGGTAAATACAAATAAGCAACTTAATATTTCTAGTGAAATAAAAAACCCAACAACTTCATCTTTTCGTTTTTTACAATTGTTTATCTTCGGATTCTTTCAACGATGTTAATGAAATTCATTTGAACTCTCATTTTTATAAACAAAAAGAGTGAAAAGCAAATTTGATAGGGTTTTCTGTCTTTTTTTTATTTGCATTGCGCTTAATTCATAAGTCGGTGTATTAATCGTTTAATGCTTGGGTGAAAAATTAAGACTTAAAATGATATTTGCTGCGGTTTTCGGAATATAATAGAAAAATTACTTCTCGAATTGCAAGCTTCGGGAATTAAATTCTTGCGGCTAATTTTGTTAATTATACCGTGTTTTTTAATAGCCACATGAAGTTTGTACGTGTTTAGAAAAATTGTATATCGTTATTGTTATTTTTCAGTGACATTTTTAAATTATATTCCTCAACACTTACGCTAAGAGTAATATGTTTGTTTTTTTATATTTTTAAATAGCTTTAGTTACAATAAAAATATTTATAAAACTAGTATTCTCTCTCCATCTCTTTTTGTGCACAATTCTAAAATCTTGAAGCTTCTTTTATTTCAAAGAACAATAGACCATATAAATTGAAAACGAAAACAAATATTAGAGTCGATATTTCTTACAAATAGGTTAAACTGTAAATTTCCTTAATGTATTTCTTAAGTTCATTTCATTGCAAAAAATATTTTCTCTAATGACAGATACAAAAATAAATAGTTTTTGATGATTGGATGCAAATTAAACACAAAAGAACATTTTGAAAGAAAAATGTGAAATGCCGTCAAACTTTTTCAACAATTAATTTTGTTATTTTTTTAAATATTTAAAGCATTTTCAAAACGTTTTTCTATTTCACATTTTATTTTTTGGCATAGATTCTTTTTGTAAGCAGTTTTGATTTAGGCTTAATAACTTTTTTGATCGAATTTTGTATAAGTGTTCTAGTTTAGGAGAAAAAAATATTAAAAAAACACATATACATATTTTTCAAAAAACACTAATTCGTAAACTTTTCACCTTCGAAAGAAATTGTATTTATAATTTTTTTAAATCAATCCCTAATTGTATCCCATATACTGTCATGGTCATGCTGTTTCATATATATTTGTTTGAATTTTAGCATTTTTAGCAGGCGTATGTTTATAAAAACTGTAAGCTGATATAAATTGATTTAAAGATTTAAGTATTGAATGTGACACATACATACAATAATTTTTTTTCTCACTACCATTGACTAATATTTATACAATCGATTTAAAACGTTAGGAAAGCATAATAGAAGCATCAAACATTATTTTAAACCAATAAAAATATCGATATTTCAATTGATTTCTTTAAATAAATACCACTTTAAATATTTTTTAAATACAAGTATAATTTTAATTTTTTTTAATTAAATTATATATATATATATATATATATATATATATATATATATATATATATATATATATATATATATATATATATATATATATATATATATATAATTATTATGTTTAAAATGTTTAAAAATGTAACCTTTTTTATAATAGCAATATAGATATCAAACAAATTGATTTAGTGTACTTGATTCATATAAAAGTATTCCATGCTTTACTATGATGAACAAACTCTACTCATTTAAACTAAAATAGCTATTCCTCTATATAAAAATCTGTCCAATCAGTATCAAATGAACAATTAACGAGAGATACTCAATTCATTATCTTACTACTTCCAAATACCCGATCCCTTTTTATCCGATCCCAATCGAAAAGTACAAACCGTACACTGCATAGTAGAGGCATCAAACATTATTTTAAACCAATAAAAATATCGACATTTCAATTGATTTCTTTGAATAAATACCACTTCGAATATTTTTTAAATATAAATATAATTTTAAATTTTTAAAATTAAATTATATATATAATTTAATTCTTATGTTAAAAAATGTAACTCTTTTATAATAGCAATATAGATATCAAACAAATCGATTTAGTAAACTTGATCCATATAAAAGTATTCCATGCTTTACTATGATGAACTAACTCTACTCATTTAAACTAAAATAGCTATTCCTCTATATAAAAATCTGTCCAATCAGTATCAAATAAACAATTAACGAGAGATACTCAATTCATTATCTTACTACTTCCAAATACCCGATCCCTTTTTATCCGATCCCAATCGAAAAGTACAAACCGTACACTGTACTCCGCATACCATAATACCCCCGCACTTACCGCTTCTGACTGTGGAAACACTTAATCGAAATCGGAATTGTCAAGAGCCCGGTACAAAGCATAGCTGCCAAACTCTCTCCACCAGGGGAATTAGAGACAAGGATCTTCAGAAAGTGAATTTCCCCATCCTTTCACGCAAAGACTTAAGGCTTTGATTAATCAAGTCAAGCTATGGCACGCCGCATTGCTCACCGCTTTGGACGTGCCATTGTTTAGGGCTGGATTGGGATAAACTGTTTATTTCACTTTGTGTAGCTCGACTCGCCTGATTTTTATGGGCAACATTCATTTTCCGGGAATCGTAAATGAATTACTCGAATTAGTATTGATGAATTAATGTGAAGGCACGGATTGGATTTTGTTTAATTTGTGCCCGTGTTTTATATTTGATAATAAGTATAATATTCAGTAATTGGTTAGCTGACGAACTCTGAGGAGATATTTATTTTTGAAGGTTTGGTTAGATTATTATGTAGAGATTGGTTGGCTTTTTATATAAGGCTATTGATTTCCAAAGATGATTCGTAGATCTCTAATCATATTCATAGTTTCGTTATAGAAGATGTAGTCTTTTACTAAAATTTCCAATTATAGCAGGAAGATCGAAGTACCGATTTAGTGCAGTTTGATACACACGTTGAATTGCTGTCACGTTGGATGTATCGCGTTTACTGACGTTGAATTTGTGTGGCTTTTTATATAAGGCTATTGTTTTCCAGAAATGATTCGTAGATCTATAATCATACCCATAGCTTTGTTATAGAAGATGTAGTGTTTTACTAAAATTTCCGATTATAGCAGGAAGATCGAAGTACCGATTTAGTGCAGTTTGATACACACGTTGAATTGCTGTCACGTTGGATGTATCGCGTTTACTCACGTTGAATTTGTGTGGCTTTTTATATAAGGCTATTGATTTCCAGAAATGATTCCTAGATCTCTAATCATATTCATAGCTTCGTTATAGAAGATGTAGTGTTTTACTAAAATTTCCGATTATAGCAGGAAGATCGAAGTACCGATTTAGTGCAGTTTGATACACACGTTGAATTGCTGTCACGTTGGATGTATCGCGTTTACTCACGTTGAATTTGTGTGGCTTTTTATATAAGGCTATTGATTTCCAGAAATGATTCCTAGATCTCTAATCATATTCATAGCTTCGTTATAGAAGATGTAGTGTTTTACTAAAATTTCCGATTATAGCAGGAAGATCGAAGTACCGATTTAGTGCAGTTTGATACACACGTTGAATTTCCGTCACGTTGGATGTATCGCGTTTACTCACGTTGAATTTGTGTGGCTTTTTATATAAGGCTATTGATTTCCAGAAATGATTCGTAGATCTCTAATCATATTCATAGCTTCGTTATAGAAGATGTAGTATTTTACTAAAATTTCCGATTATATCAGGAAGATCGAAGTACCGATTTAGTGCAGTTTGATACACACGTTGAATTGCCGTCACGTTGGATGTATCGCGTTTACTCACGTTGAATTTTTGTCACGTTGAGTATTTACTCATATTAAATCATTTACTGACGTTGGTTGTCTACTTACGTTGATTAATTTATGTTAAGTGATCTATTCACGTTTTATAAATGTGCCATGTATTTCAAATTAAATTAATCGAGATATTTAAAAAACAACAACTATTAAATAAATGTTAAATGTATATAGCATTAACTGCCTAACATTATTTTAATTTAAGTTTAAATTAAAATGTATTAAACATAAGCGTTTGAAAAAATAAAACTATTAAACAATTTTATAAATTTTTACAATACCTGATTTTTTAGAATGTCTGGCAGTTCGGTTAAAAAATATACAACTTTTTTAAAGTTGTTTACACTAATTTAAAAGAAAATGCTTGACATATTAATAATGTGTTTTAACTGTTAAAATATATTGCATAATATCCATTTTTAATATCAAACATAATATAATTTTACATTTATACTTTGTTGGCTTCGTTCTAAATCTTCCCCCACGAAACTCTTACTACACTTAAACAGTTGTTTTACAGTCGATTGGAAAAACAAGTACAGAGATAGACCTACACAAAAAGTTATTAAACAGTATTATAAATGTTTTGATTTTAGATCTTTGATAATAATGAACGCATATAATTAATCGATAAATTTATATTTAGAATAACAAGAAACTAACATTGAAAAACTTTCCTAGTATTAAATACAGGAGGAAATTTTAAATAAATAAAAAAATATCCTATATTAACTGTTACTTTGCTTCTTAAAAATATTTTTGAGTTGTCAGGGAAATATTATGTTTCTAATATGAAAAAATATTTATACAAAAACTATTATTTTTTATTGATAAGTTATAATTATTGAAATATAATATAGTTTCTTATTATAATTATTATTTGAAATTTTGGGTATTTTTTTTAGTATTTATGCATATTATCTTAAAGCGCTTCATTTGTATTTAAAAACCCTTTTTAACAATGCACGTGATGGAAAACTAACAAAACCTTCTAAAGCATATGGCAACTTTGTTTAGTAAAAATACTTTACAACATACTCTTTTATAAAAAAAATATACAAAATCCTTCCAGTACGAATAAGTTTACAAAGTTTGTTTCTAAAAAAAGTCCACATTTTTTACACAATTTATAACCGCGTATTTTGATATATAAACACATAAAACATGATCCGTTTCGGAATGAGGGTAACAAAACTCAGGGGGTGTAATTCTGAAACTATTTTTTAATAACAAACCCCAACCAAGATTGTCTTTATGCATTTCTTATTTACACCAGCTGTTGCTTCGGCATAAACCCTTCCACTTAACTTCTATTCTCTAAGTTTCCTGTAGCATCTATGACGAATGAAAAGAATAATTTCTTGTTTCTTGAAGAACAGAAATCGAAACGATTTCCTGCTGGGACTTTATTGCATTAGATTGACCAGAAGCTTGAAATAAAAATCGGGGTAAAAGTCAGAGAGAGGCGTATCTTGGCTTTAAAACTTTAAGGCATCGCTATGTATGGCCTTTTCTTATCTGGAATTCCTAGAGAACTTGATATAGTTGGTGGAGTCGAAAGGATTTCCTGTTGTTTACAAAAAAATAAACAAATAAATAAAGATTTTTCGAAATCTTATTCAGAGGGTCTTCGTGAATGACTATTTGTATACACGCTTTGTCGAGAAAAAATTGCATTTAGGTTTGCAATCAACTTGTGGTGCAATTTTTTGAAAACGTTCTGTTTAAAGAATAAACAAATAGGAAGCTGGAATACGATAAATTTTGTCTTCGGTACAATGCACTCGTGATTATAATACTAATCGTTTTTGTAGATATAATCTGTTTTCTATATTTTTTTGAAAAATATCTTTCTATAAAGCGTTTTTAATAATAGTTTGTATAATTTTAAAATAGTGTTTAGTGTAACTTTTTACATATTGAGTATATTTTCTTTATTTGAATAATATATTTTTATTTTTACTCCTGTAAAATTAAAGTAATTATTTTTTTTAATAAAATATTTTGTACACTTAGTTAAAATTATTTTTGAAAAAAAAATCATACCAAATTTTGAGGTGATGTATTTTCAAAAATGAAACGTATTTATTTTGACTTTTTGAAACGTCAATTTTGATGAATACACCTCTAATTTAAACATAAATTCAAGTAATTATTATGAAAAGGACTGACTTATTTTATTTTATACTGATTTTATTTATTTAACAAATATTTTCAATATCAATCGCAGTTAAAATTTATTTAAATAAAGCTTCAATATGTGTTATGTTTTATATGTAGGTATAAAGTTGTATTTGCATATATACTTTGAATTTTACCTCAATTTTAGAAATATATTATATTTTGTAAAGTACTTTTTTATAAAAACACATCCGATTCCATTTATAAATTGTTTTGATCAAATTTCTATTTATGGTTTCACAAGTAAAAGTTTACAAGCGCATTTAAAAAAAATAACGATTAACAACATATAAATAACTCATGGAAAACAACATAATAATTTAACGCAGCAGCAATGAAATACAGTAACATCATACATTTTAAAGTTGAAAAATCTTTTATATTTTTGTAATCATTTCAAAGTTAGTACTTGAAAATTCTTAGGGTATTTCCACATACAAAATATTAAATATTATTCTTTTAAAGCCTATCTAAATAGACAATTCAGGTGTCATTTTTTTCTGGCTATTCTCCTGTCTTTTCAAACCAACCTATTCACTTGGTCATTTTCCTAAGGATATTTTTCCAAGTTTCGCTCAAAAACTATTAAACTATTTCAAAGAAAGATATTTTTGTATAGCGGGATATATCAAAGAGATACTGTGCGAGTTCAATAACTGTTGACAGTTGAAATCCATCCATTGTGAGTCGGGAGGGGTGGTCAGTGCGAGACACACCCTTCTTAAGTGGCGGACGACACCTGCTCGTGGCAGACGATCCGGCTACGTTGTTTGTTCCACAAGATACATTACGTACATGGACTTTGCGGCATTTTGCTCAACTTTAAGAACTTCGTATTAATATTTTTTTCAAAACATCTTTACACCCCGTTTCTTCAAAAGAATCAATATAAGTTGCACAATTTATTACTTTTTTCTTCTCATAGTTATAAAATATTTAAGTGAATTTTTTATACATGTTTTCTAGAATTTTTGTGTATATTTGAAGGGATTTGTATCTTCTTTTATACGTTACTTGTCATATTATGTATCATAAATATTTTTTTTACATAATTATTTTATTTAATTTTTCTCTTGCAATATCAATTTTATAAATGTTTTTAAATATGTTATGACGAATTAATTAGTGTATCTTACCTAAATTTAAATTATTTTACCTGATACTTCTAAGAGGGCTCTTTTACATTCTATATGAATCGTATATTTATTTATGTATCATTACTATGATGTTGGACAATACTTTATATATCTCACAAACAATACATCGTTTCAAATATATATATATATATATATATACACATTCAATTCTCTAATGTTTTTAGATAGTGGTTAATATAGTGATTCGTAAATAATAATATTACTATAGGCTATCGTTAGTTGTTTTAAAAGTTAAAATTGACGAAATGTAATGCAATTTTAAGTATGGTTTTTATACAAGTTGGAGACGTTTATGTTGGATACGAAAACTGTGCACGAACTTCAGGAGCAATATTTGTAGGACACTGCTGATCTTCAAAGCGTGTGTTAAACAACAATACTCATTCAAGTCATCTCATTACCAAAATAAATCAAAAATCATTAAGCCAAAATACAGACCATACAAACCGGAATTAACGAGTACCATACCACTGTTCCTCGAATTACCAGCAATTAACATAACGACCCCGACGATCCAACTCCCTTTGTTGACTTCCATTTCAACTGCGAGATGTGAACAAATGGCCCGCAATTAGCACTTTGAAATATGACTCCGCACTACAATTCCCCCACCAGAATCTCTGCCAGCGAATCTCAGCACCTTCATTAAATACCCAGTGCAGCCTCGATCAAAGTTAATACTAATTCCTTCACCAGTGTGCTTCCAAGATGAATCAGAGGTCATTTTTGCCTGGCTTGAAAAATCCCCCGCGATGTGTGAAAGGTAATCTCTTCCTAGTCAATTAGATACTGGAAAACAGATTTTAATTGTATTCGCTGATGAGAAAGTATTATGGGCAAATCCTTTCTTCATTTATGAGATGTGATGGCACATGGGAAGTTTGGTAATCGTTCATCAAGCTTGGACTTCTTGATACTTTGTTGCACCAGCGGGGGGGCTCAGCTAAGTAAAGAGATTCGGATGCTGTAGCTTGCTGTAATTGGGCTCGCTCTCTCTCCCTTTTCAGATCATCTTTCCTGTCAGGAAGGATTAGCTATGGACTTAATCTAAGCCCTTTGGCTCGCTGCGAGACGAGATAGCGCTGATCTTTATCGGTGTAGACTCGATTGAGCCCTTTTACATCATCCGGGGATGAGCAGTTTGGTGTTAAAATTTTGGGACTTAAGCTAAATTTAATGGAGATTGCCATTGTGACTATTTACTATAAGGCAGTACACAATATTCATCTAACTACAGAGTAATTGGTATATATAGTTCCATTATGAATAAGGTTTATAATACCATTTATTAGATTAGAGATATATACGGAATTTAAATAATATATTAGGTGGTATATACTTATGACTTATGACTGCAGTCCTAGGCCCCCGATCTATACCGAAGGTTAACAGGTATTGGCCCAAGACTGCTGCGTGTAGGTGGTACATACTGAGAAACTTTAAGTAAAATATACAAAGAAAACTAGACAGCACCATGTACAAATATTTTACATAATATTTTAAGATTCTATTAGGACCCTGTAAACATTATGACTCAGTCTTAACTTTTAGGAACAAACTACTACTTTATTTAATGGGAGTAGGAATAACAAATTCTTCAAGATGCCGTTTTGAGATTTTTATATATTTTTATTTAAAAATTAACTACCTTTAAAATGACATATTACTTTTGTTTTTATTCCAATTAGAAAGTACTAAAATATAATAAAATATATTTGTTAACTATTTTTAACAGGTAACATTTGTCTTCTTCAAATGCATTTTTCTCAAAATGTGATTTTTTGTGTTTGATGTACCATTTTACAGAAACTTTCCATTATATATGTGCAATTTGTTTTGTACACATGCTCTACATATATCCAAGATTATACTATAATGAACATTTAAAGATTATTGTTTTATTTATTTTTAAAAAACATATTTTCTTCTAAAACAAGAATTTTTTACGCATTTGAAGTGACTTTCATTAAAGACAATATTTTTAAAACCTATACGGGTTTTTTTAATCTCATTTTAGTAAATTAAGAAGTGTCTCTAGTTTACACAGAAAAAATACAAGCTTGGAGCACATTCTGAGAAAAGGTACACATTAAAAATTGACAATTTAACATTGGCGGTTTAGGAGGCTCTGACTCCCCTTAAAAACATTTAATAAAGTAATAGCATATATATTTGTTGTTCTGATTTTTCCGTAATAATTGTATAAAATTTAGGTCTGACAAACATTACAGTAAAAAACTGTATAAATTTACGCATGATATAAATTTGAAAAACCTTTAAAATATACGCATGTAGCTGACTTTCCCGCAATATGAGCATTATAAAGGAAAAACAAGTTTTACAGATAATTGAATTATTGAATTTCATTCTATCCTTCACAATTTGATAATGAATCCATGCTTGAAATATGTAGTCATTGCTCCCTTTTCTGTTTCATAAAAATGCTGACCTTGTTTTAGTTCATAGTTTATAAAATATCCCCAATAGCGCATCAATGAAAATATAAAGGAGCTTAAACAACTTTTTTAAGTTGGTCTTGTTATTCACTTGTTTACAGCTTTCGTCATATAAAGCAAAACATGTTTTACATATTATTTCGTTCATTTAGCCAAGGTGTTGTAAACACTAATTTTTAGGAGTAATAATTTTCTTTGTTTTAACTATTTGACTGTAATAAAATAATCAATTCATATATAATATTTGTTAAAAATATATTTACTATCCGTGTTGACTTATTTTAAGTTTGCGGTTAAAAGTTTCTTTGTCAGTGTACATTTGTTTGTATTATTTATCCCGATTATAGATTTCAGCTGTCAAAACGAATACATTTTCTTTACAACAAATTTATTTATAAAATAATTTTAACAGAATTACTAAATTAAAAAAAAATATTCGAATTCGAATTTCTAGAGAGTGAAATATTGTATTTGAAGGTCGGTTATTTTAAAATGTACTCGATGTATAAGAATAGCATAGATGATTTTGGCATTTTACAAATATTCTAACATATGTATGAAAGATCTACATTCGTAATGTCTTTTAAAAATAATAATGTTTCTTTCCCCAATATTTTGGTGCCATATACCCAAAATTAAAATTTAACTTAATCATTTTAAATATATTTAGGTCACTAGTCCCATGTAAGGCAAATCCGGTGTACTGGTGATTTTCCCAAGGAATCCCATCACTAAGTTGCAAGACTGAATTGGAGTGACAGTGAGGAATGGCCAATGGTTTGAGCCATGATAAGACATCAGGATAGTAAGAATAATCAACACTGTACATAAAGGTAGACCTCGTCCATCAATGTCAGGTGAAGGTCACACCTTGGAACTGCGTTCTTTCACATCGATGACTCTTTGTAGTAACGGTAATTTTTATCGGGTTATAAGGAAAAAATGTGGTTAGCTACTGCGGGAGGGTAATCTTATTTGACATTTTGTAAATAATTATTGCAATTATAAGCTTTTAATTATTTTTATATATATTCTGATAATATATTGAAATTATCAATTTTAATTATTTTTTTGATATGACATTGTTTATTCAGTTTATTTAATGATTTAATAAAATGAGGAAAATAAGTAGATATATGTATTCTAAAATCTTTTATATCTAAGTATTGTCTTTTGTAAAGCCTTGTATTTGTTAACTCAAAAAATATATAATCTGTAAAACAACAGTTACTAATATTTTATCCTTGGCTATACAACTGTGAAAAGCAGTGCATTTCATTTCAATACATTTAATATATTTTGCACTTTTTACTTAAATAAAATTCAAATATATGCGTCTTCATAAAACATGCGATTTTTGTATTACAAGGCATTATTTTTCTAATCTTAATGTTGTTGTTTTTTAATTTGGACATAATACAGTTTTTAATATACTAGCAACTTAAGTATGCATAGTTTCAAGTTCATATAAGTATTAGAAGCGTATAAATAGAGTAATACGGTTTGACAAAGTTAAATTTAAAGTTGAAAGGGGACCTAAATTAAAAAAAATCAGCTACATGTCAAGGGGTAACACTTTAGCTTAGCCTTTTTAAAAATAATATTTTTGAAGTGAAACTTCTTTAGCGAACTAATTAATCTGAATGACATCAACACGAAAATCAAACATGAAACGGAAGTATATGTAGCGTATGCATACAGTCAACTATAAGTTTAATTCGATGTCTATGAGTCATAAGTTGTGTGCTGTCAGTGTTTGTTTAACATCATTGAAGTGTTTAAATAATTAAAAGTCAGATCATTTTTATTTTTTGGGCATTTAATGGTATTCGTTACTGGGGCTCGTACCACCAACATATCAACCCCCTATATTATGGTTTGATTATTAGACCTAATGGTCATCCTGCCAAAGTTTAAGAAACTTAACTATTATATCAGAAGCAATTTTTGAATGGATTATTTCTAAATTATCATAGTTAATGAAGACAAAAGAAGTGTCACTTCAACCGTCCATTTATGTGGGTGAAGCAGACGGTAGTACGCTTATAGCGTTGTAATAATATAAAAAAGTTGCTATTTATTACTGTTACCAAGATTAACATTAAGGCTAAAGTGATCGTAAATAAGAATAAGCATTGCGTTGTGCTGTGTATTGAATATCAATTTTTACCTGGAACGTACCTTTTCTGATTGAGTCGATGGCATAAAATGCTGAATACATCTAACTTAAACTAGAAACACTGAGGCAAGGTATTCATCAATTTAACAAGTTTATTGAAAGGGCAAGAAAACAAGGTTTAAAATAACTCACCAGACATTTGGATAAGGAGGTGTAATTAATAAATAAATGATTTAAATTATCTATTAATAATTAACAGATAATTAAATTTTAGGCACATGTGAAACATTTTAGGCTCTCCGATCATTCCGTCAGAGGATGTCGAACAAAACACTCCAAAACGAGAGAGTCTATTTCGGATGTTAATAATTCGAAAGTTAAAAATAATCTGTATAGGGGTGTGTAGCGTAGAGTCTTAGAGGGGTTCAAAAGTCCAACCCTGTATTTACCAGAGAGTTGTAATATTAAATAGAGAGCGCCTTCAATACCAGACTGTCGTAAGGCCGCGGTGTCAACATTGAAAAGAAAAACTCACATCACGTGGTTATAGCGCTGCCACCTTTGGCGTTCAGACATCTGCAGGAGTTTCAAATTTGACGCACTTTCTTCTTTTTTAGTAATAAGCAGTTCGGTCTGTATTCAACTTCTTAACATATATGTAGGTATTTACTTATTTTCAAACAATATGCGCTAAATATTTCCTCTTCATTAACGAAACGAAAATATTTTATTTGTGTTCAATACTCGAAGAAGCGAAACTCTTTATATTTATCAGGTTTTATTGTTCATATTTTCTTATTGAAGTATACAAAATAACAATTGAAAGAACTTCGCTTATGGTAAATTTTTTACATAAAAACGTAATGCAATTATTTCAAAACTACAAAGTAAGAAAAATCTCCTTAATATATTTGTTAAACTCCCTTAAATTATGTCACTCGTTCAAAAAAAACTTTATTTAAATACAAAATTAAACACAAAACCATATTACAATACTTCGATTTTGTTTAGTTCTGAAAGTCGCCAAGACCTGCCAAGTAATATTGGCGCATGAATGAATTGGCATTTCCACAAATCACGTGGTTTCAATGATGGAAACACGGAAATCAGCATTTTTATTCCTCTATTTGTATCATTACTCTATGGTATTTACCAGTCCCTATAAGATTGGTCACTCTGGGTGATCTCCATATAGTCGGCTGGGTCCTCATTGGACCTCCTGAACTCGTAACCCGGTTGGGAATCGGTGTCACCAAAGGTCCACAATTTTAGTTTACTGCCCATTCTGGTTCCTCAAAGTCTGGCGTATTATAGAAATAACCATTCACTATTCACTTGGTTTTATGGTGGCTTGCACATTAAGAAAAGCTAGCATTTCTGTCGCCGTACCAGGGGGTCCGCTGGAAAGAGGGGGCGCAATGTACAGATGGTATGACAAAAATTGCTTCACACCACAAGCATACCTTTTCCTACCTGGTTTATAATTTTTTTTATTCAGAAATTGTTTAGTTAAAGGCAAAAATAACTATTTAAATCCATCATTATAAAAATTACAACTTTTTTGTTTGATAGCGTGCTGTTATACTATATATAAAAACTTGAATACAATAAATTAAAGTTTGTTATCAAATATCATTAAATTTCTAAAACATATTTATAAAAAATATATTAATAATTATAAATAATACATACATACCTTCTTTGCTTGTACAATTTCAATTTAAAATTCAATCACGCTCATAATTTGAAAAAAGAATAAATATCAAACTTCAATTATAAACAGTGTAACTCTCTAGCATTTGAATCATGGAATAAGAATGAGCAACTACAACAAAAAAACATCAACTGATCTATTTATATTACGAACTAAGTTCCCAGAAAAAGTAAACGAGGCATATCGCAAAACGGCTTTATTTAATTAAAAGTAAACATAAGAATGCGATGCCTGGAAAGTTTTTCTTACTTTATTCTGTCGAAGAATGGAGAATTAAGGCGTGTTATTTAAATTTTGTCGCATCTTGCTTATTTTGCGGAACAGTTAAAAACTTCCCAAAACTTTACCTTGAGGCAAATCTTCAGAAAACATCATTTTTTACATTAGAAATCCAATTCCAGCAGTGATAAGTAAATCAATGAATAAACTTTGAGTTTTTATGGGACCGTAGAAAAACGCTTGAATTCCGTTACTGAAATCAAATTTCCTCAGTCGTTGCAATATTCATCCCCATACGTTATTATTTGTATAAAAAAATGAATGAATAAAATATCCTCGAATTATTTATAAGTTACTAATATTTTTCAGTTGTATCTATTTCTTTTAAATCAATTCAGCTTTGTAGTGATACATTGTTAAAAGAGTATATGCGGAAATGTTTTATTTAGGTGGATATACAATAAAATTTCATTAAATATGTTCAAACATGTTAAAGTTGGGAAAAAATGATTCAGTATGTTTTTTCTTTAATCTATAAATGCTATGAATGTAAAATTTTAAGAAATGTATTCTGATAAGTATTTAATATTTTAAATAAGTAATTTGATTATTGTTTACTATGAAAATGTGGTTTTAGTAAAACTAATCCAAATATCTTAGTGTAGTTTGTTGATATCTACGTTTAATGATTAAAAAAAGTGCATATCGTATCAAAACATAAAAACCAATAATATAATTTTAGATATTGGTCGTTTGAAAAGGTTTTAAATTTTCGTGAATGATACTTTCAGATTTTATTCATATCATTCAGTATATAGTATAAAATATTCAAAAACTGAAACTGATAAATTTATTATCTCGTTACATTCTTTTGTGATAACTTTATCATGTATTGTCGATATTTATATTTTAATATGGTGTTATCCATAAGTAACAAAATATACAAATTCATTAATTTAAAAAGCATAGACTCTAGAATCCTGCGGTTTTTACAGATATACACAGAAATACATAGGATTTTTTAATAACAAAACAATTAGTTATTTTATTGCGTTATCTGCCGATTTTATTTTGTTTTTACAGTTATGAAGTACAATTTGCAACGCAGTTTGGGTTACAAATGGTCAATGTGACGATCATAATTTGTGAGATAAGCTATGAGACGTTGCACAAAACTGTGTACAAAACCAAAGAGGAATTCAGCTGTGATTACTGACACATAATGGCGAATAGATACTTTCAACATGACCAATGACATCCCTACAAGTGTGACTTAAAGTAACCCCATAACCAAAAGTCTTAAGTTATAAGGTCTGGAGACAATGGTGGCTATTCGTGAGGGAGAAAGCGACTGATGATATGATCATCTGCAAAAGTCGACCACAGCAAGTCCTGTACAGAACTTTTCATGTGAGGAGGAGCTCAATCCTATGTGAAAGTTACTTAGAGGGCTTGCAAAGGAGTAATGATACTGTCTTGTAAAAGCTCTGCATAGCGCTCGCCGTGATAGAAACAGTTTGAAATGAACGTGTCTGGACTTCATCAAACAAAAAGAGTCCTAGAATATATGACGCAAAGAATTCGCATCATCTTCAAATCCGTCATCCGTCATCGTTGGCAGATGCAAAGGTGTTTCTACAAATCCGTGTGGGTTTTCTCTCGACCAGATGCGGCTATTTTGTGTGTTACACTGTCATTTAACGAAAAGTGCGCCTCGTCAGTCCATAATACATTTGACAGGCAGTCTATATTGTAGCCCACTTTGCAAATTTGTTATGCCTCTCGAAGTCAGTAAATTTAATCTCGTGTAAATTTTGTATTTGTATGGATAACCTTTGACGGTAATCCTAAGTGATCGACATACATTCACGTACGAAATGCCAGTTCGCCTGAAAATTGCGCTTCCCATGTGCAGAAACTGACGATAGTGCGCTGACTTTGTGTTCGACTTCGGGGAAAAACTACGATATTTGAGGTTTCCCGCTTCTTGTTGTACGTGGTTCTAAACTGCCAGTATATTCACATCCTTTCAGCGTAGTGAAGGAGAAAACATAGGTTCTCTTTCATTTCTGATTCTTCGAAAGAGCGATATGTGCGTAAAGATACATTGAACATTCTTTAAATAAATAGATAATAATACTCACATAAAAGCGTTTTAATTATAAAGATAACATAGCTCATCTTGTAAACTTGGTATTTCGGTATAATAGTTAACTTTACATTTATAGAGCGCATATATATATATATTAATTTTAATTGATGTAGCTACGAACCCCCCACCCCGGATGCTTTATATCTGAAAAATATTTCAACATCGAATATTTCTAAGACTTTAAAGTTTACGTGAATTGCTAGAAAACTAGAAATCCATGGACGACTTAAGTCGTTCAGCTCCGTCAGAGGGTTAAACGATATACTTTACTTAATTCCAGGTGTAGAAATAAAAATTAATACCAACACAATGTGGTTTAAAAAATACAATGGGCTTGTTCTACAAAGTGGACAAGAAACGTTTTGGAATTGACCGACTCATATAATATCAGTTTCGGTATACATTCGTAATAATCAAACTGGCAAATAAAAAATTCCAATTGCAAGTTGTTTAAACATGACGTGAGAGCGCCTCTACAAAATCAAACATGCAACTCCAATCGCAACCACGTTTAGTAGATACATGCATTTCTATGAAGCTTCGGATTTTCAAGTTTTAATTAAAAAAAATATTTTTAGAAATATTACATTTTATTTGCAAAAACAGATAGGTCATCTTTTTTTTATAAAATTCCAATGCTTATCTCATTTTTTTAAAAACATTTAAAGACATGTTTGGCTTTACATACACACACGCCCCTCGCTTAACTTATAAACTAAAAAATATCTTTTAAATTTCAATGTCATGGAAAAAGTGGTGGAGAATATTTATATCCGAATAAATAATGTTCTATTTTTACTAAATTGAAGATATCTTTCACAATAAATGCGTAAATGTACCCTTCCAGGCCTAGGCTTTCAATACGTATCTTTAAGCCCAAGATCCAACAGATATTCAAACCCAGAAAATTTAAGGTTTCTGAATTTACCGTCATGTAACAGTTTAGATTCCCCCCCCCCCACATTCTCTAAAACGTTCCATTCTCAGAGGGCATTGAAGCCCCATGTTCTTCAGTCGGACCGAAGTATCTTCGAAATTCTTGTTCTTTGTCTTCATGAGTACTGTGCCGTCCAATTCTATGCTGGTACGTTTTTACTGTTCCGGAACAGATAACATTAAGTCATAGGGTAAGGAAGTATTGGAAATCTTAAGGGCTTGTGAGGATTCCAAGAAGATTGCACAGTGCCCTTGAGCCTCGTTTAATCAGACCCATTTTTTTTTCTTTTCCACCAGAAACTCCTTTCGCACTTTACTACAATGCCCATGATAACTGGAAGCACTTAGAGCTGTCTTACTTTTATTTGGGACAGAAATCTCCCAGAATTGGGTAAAGTGGTCATTTTATAGTTTAAAATAGAGATGATTATATACTTTTAGGTTTTTATCTAAAGTCGTACAGGGTGTTAAATTTAATGGAGTATGATATATCGGCGGAGTAAAGTTAGGGATATAATTTCTACTACGCTATGCTTTTTTGATTGTAATTATAAAGTAATCGATCTTTTAGCTTTTCTTTAAAATATATTTTTTCACAGAATTTAAAAAGAAGTTTTTATTATATATTGCTGGTCAACTATTGTATTACTGCTGAAGTGGTGAATAAAGTTTTCGTAAAGTTTTTAGTGAGTAATTTGAAGCGTGACTAATAAATATATAGTTAGCTAGAAAAGGGTATTTTAACCTTTCACGCAACGTGGTTTTATCCTAAAATGAATTACAAAAAAAAACACGATAGTTTTTTTTAAGTTAACTCGAGTTAATATACCATATAATTATTTGCATTATACGTTGACACCCTTAATGTACGACATATTAAAGCAGGAAAGTCAATATTAAATACTTACAACCGTTATTCTTTACCAAGCATTTCAAAAACATCGAATTCTAAAACCATATAATTATTTGCATTATACGTTGACACCCTTAATGTACGACATATTAAAACAGGAAAGTCAATATTAAATACTTACAACCGTTATTCTTTACCAAGCATATCAAAAACATTGAATTCTAAAATTGTGGTATTATTTACAAAAAATAAAAGTTTATGGTCAATTATTGTTTTTCTAAATTCTTCAGAATTCAGTTAATTTTCAGAATTCTTAGCAATTCTATAACGTATTATAGATGTATTTTTATTAAATGCCGATATATATAGAAACGCACTTCACCTGTTTGTTAACCAAAAATTAAATGTACATTTATTACGTCAAACCACGATTAGCATTAAAGGCTTTACACAATTACACATTTGGCATCAAAAACCTACTACTCTCTTGGAAAAATGGATGGGTTTGCAAAATAAGGAAAGTAACAACACAATTCCAAAAACACTTTATGTATCAATAGAAAACAAACATTTTTATTACAAAGATATGATTTTTAAGAAACAACTATTTATACTTGCATTTAAATATAATTATATATTAGGAGACTATAAATTTAATTTAGAGAACAATTTTAGATTTGACAAACTACAAAATCGTAATTGAAAGAAGAAATTACTTTAATTTATGAATTTGCGCCGATTATTATTTGTATAATGTACAAAAATATATATGTTTATATTTATTGTGTTCCATAGTACTTAATAATAACTTAAATAGTGCAAAATTAAATTTTATACCGAAATAAAAATTCAACTCATAATGTAACTTGAATGAGATGAGTCATATAAATTATATAAAATAATTACTTCAATATCAGATTATCTGTTGCCTACAATTTCTTTAATGATAATATCAAATTTTGGGTTGCTGCTTTACATGATCGATATCAAACACACCACCTTTCCGAAACGTTTTCAAACATTTTTATTTTCGTTTTCAGTAGTCTGACAATTGCAATTTATTCTTTCAATGAAGCAAATAAACCCGACTTCAGCT